>CM040394.1:108608417-108820917 GCA_022702515.1 Ilyophis sp. 1 JC-2022
GGTTAACACTGAGGCCACTGTGTGACACTGCCAGGGTGGATAACACAGTGTGTGACACGGCCACGGTGGTTAACACTGAGGCCACTGTGTGACACTGCCAGGGTGGATAACACTGAGCCAGGGTGGATTTAAAAAAAACACATCAGCTGGGAAAAAACAGGAAGTGTTTGTTTCCCTTCCAGAAATGCCTGCAGCTCAGAGGGCATGTCCCTCAGAACAGCCAGGGCCCACTGCCAGACTCTGTCTCCGAGGTGGGGCCCCCACAGCCTGGGGCCCACTGCCAGACTCTGTCTCCGAGGTGGGGCCCCCACAGCCTGGGGCCCACTGCCAGACTCTGTCTCCGAGGTGGGGCCCCCACAGCCTGGGGCCCACTGCTAGACTCTGTCTTAGAGGTGGCAACGGCAGTGGCTGTAGCACATCTGTGTTCTTCCCTCCTGAGTTCTGAGAGGTTGCGAGTTTGAATCCCAAACAGGAGGTCCCTCAGCAAGAACTAAAATGCCTCGTGTTCATATATCGCGGAACTGAGGATAATAAAAAGTTGTTTGTTGCTAACTGTAAATAATGGTGGGGCTTTTCTCACATTGGGGTGGCTTTTGTGAAGTACAGTACTACCATAATCCAACAAGTTCCTAGTTTCTCACCTTGAGTGAGGTTTGTCCAACTGGTCCTCCTTCTCATTAACTATCCATTATGGTAAATGACAAAATTACCTAAAAAACCGTAATAATGGAATTCTTGCTCTGGATTACTTATCCGTTGGCTTTGGCTAGTTTTGAGCACTTTGCTACTTTTTTGCACATTCCATTGGAGGAAGAGGAGCTAACCCTGGATGTAAGCTTATGGTACATATTTTATATTTTATATTCATATTATTATATTTTATCACCGGCCAAATTATAAAGCCTCCTTTAACCCTTTGAAGAGCAGAGTTAATTTTTTATTTTTTAAAATCAGTCAGTCAAGTGTTCTAGAACTCCATTGCTTTCAGTTACCAGTAGTGATCGTTACATCAGCATTAGAATGTTCAGTTAGGAACATTCTAATCACATACTTGTGATCTGGCACCTTAAAGGGTTAAATGGAGGAGCTGAGGAGTGTGTGAGGCTGGGTTCTGAGCTGGAAGGAACAATACTGGATCAGGTCTTTACACAGCATGGATGGATATATATATATATATTGTGAGTGTGTGTGTGAGAGAGAGAGTGAGTGTGTGTGAGAGATGAGATTCATGTTTATTTAATCCCCCTCCTATTATTTTGTTATTTATTCCCTTTATTGATTGTGCTGGTCTGATTATTTATGTGCTTTGGCTGACACATTTAAATGGAATATAATTTAGGTGAAAAAGGGAGAAAGAGAGAGAAAGAGAGAGAGAGAGAGAACATATGGAGAGGGAGACAGAAAGAGAGGGAAAGAAAGAGGAAGGGAAAGCGAGAGAGAGCAAGAACACATGGAGGGAGAAAGAGAGAGAAAGAAAGAGGGAGAGAGAACCCAGAGAGAAAGCAGCTAGGCTGCTGCTGAGGATAAGGCAGATCCCACACCCAAACAGCTGGTACGCCAAACGAGGTGCTGGAAGAATGTAATCTCTGAAAGCGCAGTGATTAAAGCAGACGCGCGCTAACAAACCCCCCCGGGAGAGAGGGAGCACAGCCAGGTCTTCACAACAACAACAGAAATGACTGTACAGAACAGGCGGTGTGAGAACCAAGTAAATACATTATGCAGAAACAGAAAACCGTTTCCTATTCCTGATAGGCTGATGGGCCTGAGGGGGGGCGGAGACTGTGCTGTAATTACAGTGCGTCTATTTTTACTAACCGGCTGCCTGAGGTAGGGAGGGAGGGAGGGAGGGAGGGATGGATAGAGAGAGGAAGAGATTCAGGGATGGATAGATGGAGAGAGGGAGAGGAAGGTATGGAGGGAGGGATGGACGGAGAGGGAGAGATGCACAGAGGGAGGGAGGGAGGAATAGAGAGATACAGACAGAGAGATGGGGGAAGGAGGAACAATGCTTGCTCTGTGGTAGTAAGGTCCTCCAGTGACTCCACTGACGATGGAGGGGGGGGCTGGCTGGACACTACTGCGCTGACCCCCCCCCTCACGGCCTTCAGTACAACGACCCCTGTGTTTCAGGAACGGTCTCATAAGCACCCCCTCTCCCCAACACCCCATTACAGCTTCTCTCTGGAAATGTACTAGCTGCAGTCTCCAGCGTTTAGCCAGCAACACTGTGTGGTGTAAAGTCCAACATAAAAAATAAATAAATACTAAATTAGACGGTTACTGCTTAAACAAGCCTCTTCATAAAGTCTCATCCCTTCTTCCTCCTCCTCCTCCTCCTCCTCCTCCGTGACGAATACCAAAACAATCGTGGCAGTGAGACATTCTTTTAGGACAAAGGAAGCTTCTCTGGGTCCCCAAAACAACCTTCCTCTGGGCTGAAACCATAATCTAATCACCTGACAGCAGGACAGAAGAACAGAGGTGTTCTACAGAGTATGATCCCGCTCTTTCCGCTCAGACAATTTCATTCCATTCGCAAAAAAAAGGAACAGCGTGAAAACAGAAAATTAAGGCCTGATACGTAACGACCGCAAAAGACATGTTGTGAAAAACCTTGTGGTATTAACGGCAAGTATGATATTATCTGTTACTGGAGGTGAACTGTTGCTGGGGGTTGCTGGTTCAGCTCCCAGACGAGACACTGCTGTTGTACCCTTGAGCAAGGTACCCAAATTTTGTTTCGGAACATAATGATTGTACTATTTATAATGTAAACTCATGAAGTCACTAAAGATAAGGGCATGTGTTAAAAAGCATAATTAATTTAACAGCTTTTTAATTAAAAAAATTCCTTATTTGATACCTTTTCACGTTGGCATTTTTGTAGCAATATCCATTCAATGTATTTGCATTCTGTAATTGCTCCTCTAATATGCTATTTTCCATTAGTGCCGTCGGGTGCGACGTTCCCGCCAAGTATTCACATGTGATGATGCACGCGCAGTAACTTGAACGTTGAAAGCGGAAGAACAAGTTTCTAAAATTAGGTTTGACATGTTGCTCAATATCGTGTCGGACGACATGGTTGATCGTCTCTAGGCAGTCCAAAATTCTTACTCCGAAATACGCTACTGCTGGATTATCTTCTACCACACCGCTTTGTTTGGGGTTGTAGCTTCTTTTTGAATGGATCTCTGGGATTTGGAGTATGGAACTCTGGGATTTGGAGTATGGAACTCTGGGATTTGGAGTATGGATCTCTGGGATTTGGAGTATGGAACTCTGGGATTTGGAGTATGGAACTCTGGGATTTGGAGTATGAAAGCAAACTGTTGTGACCACCAGTCATCACAGATGTCACCAAACCCGCCAAAAACACATCCACATGAAAAATGACGGATTACCACTTTTAAAAACAACGTACATTAATATTGGACTCAATGAGCACGGTTCATTGGTAGCTCAGTGAAAGGAACAGGTGACTGGACTTGCACAGTGAATCCACCCATCCCATAGATATTCAGTTACTAGATCTGCACATTACAGTGCAGTGTATGATCATCTCTTGGCAGAAAAGATGGGAGGGAAATCTAAGAAGAACATCACTCTATTGTACAATCATCAATTCACTGATGACTGTCTTACCTATCTTTTGATTCCTCAAACATGCACCTACACACAACACTTATAGACATATAGTTATTTAGTGTTAATGGGTGAATACACGGACAATCTCGTATTAGAATACATTTTTATTAAAGGTTGAATTCCAAACTACTTCAGAGGATCATTTCTGTCCATTATCGTCCTGCTGTTTGCATCAGTTCAGTCTTTATTGTAGACTGGGGTGCCCGGGACTAGTACAACTATATCTATGTTTCCACTGCAGCACTCAATCTGATACCTTATACCTTCCTGTTTTCTCTAAAAATCCTGAACGGACTGTAACTGGCCGTGCAACTTCTGCTCAACGGTATGAAACCGCGCCTTTTTCGCCACTTCCTGTTGGCCTCGTGTTTTTTCCACTCGATGCTTTTGAGGTCGACAGCAGACACCTAGCGAGTCGAATGACCAGAAGAGGCAGATCCCTCTCTCCTATCTAAATCCTGAGCAGAACATAAACAGGCCCAAGTCTGGACACAGTTTACCACAAGTGCAGAGTAAAATCCTTACGAAATACATAAGAGGATTGGTTATTGTTTGTATTGACAGAATCCACTTTGTTCGTGTTCGTATACATGCTATAAGTGTCATTTTGAGACCGTTTTAGCTGCGCTATAGAAGTGAATGGAGAGCGACAAATACCCTATTCTGGATTATCACCCCAGGGGAGCACAGAGCAACTAATGAACATATTTCGTCACCATTTTGGACTCATGGCCAGGTAACTACACAACCCAAAGTTCTACCAAAGTTCAGTTGTGCTTTAAAATGTCTGAGTTACCCCAGGATAGGGGGCTGCTTGGCTCTCGTACCCATAAAATGTCAGAGTTACCCCAGGATAGGGGGCTGCTTGGCTCTCGTAGCCTTAAACTGTCTGAGTTAGGGTTACCCCAAGGTGGGCACATGAGAGGTGTACCGTGAGAACAGCAGCACTACAGAGAAAGAGACAGAGAGAAAGTATGTATCTTTATTCACCCCCACACTGTATCTCTCTCTCCCTCCCTCTCCCTCTCCCCTTCAGTTCAGTTCAGTTCACTTGATTTAAGATCAGATCAGATCAGTTGATTTAAGATCAGATCAGTTGATTTAAGATCAGATCAGTTGATTTAAGATCAGATCAGATCAGTTGATTTAAGATCAGATCAGATCCGTTTATTTAAGATCAGATCGGCTTTATTAGGAGGACAAACATAAAGCTTCCAGCCAAAGGACAGAAATAATCAATAATCCGAAGAGCTCAATCAATAAGAGAAACTAACATAATCACAGGGAGATTCATTACATAAATATGAAACACACACACACACTCTCTCCCCTCCTTTTCACAAACACACACACTCTCCTCTCATTTTCACAAACACACACACTCTCTCCTCTCATTTTCACAAACACACACACTCTCTCCCCTCCTTTTCACAAACACACACACTCTCTCCTCTCATTTTCACAAACACACACACTCTCCTCTCATTTTCACAAACACACACTCTCCTCTCATTTTCACAAACACACACACACTCTCCTCTCATTTTCACAAACACACACACACTCTCCTCTCATTTTCACAAACACACACACACTCTCTCCTCTCATTTTCACAAACACACACACTCTCCTCTCATTTTCACAAACACACACACTCATTTTTTTCTCTGATTTTCTCTCTCTCATTTTTTCACACACACACACACACACACACACACACACACACACACACACACACACACACACACACAGCCTCTCCTCCTCTCTGCTGTTCTATAGTACAGCTGCACTTAGCCACAGTTTTCCAGCCTCTGTCCTCACCTCAAATCTCCCAGCTTCCCCGGCACCACCCAGAGTCCCCAAGCATCGGACCCCACAGTGTGCTTCACACGTCCACATCAAACACATCAAAACAAAATAAAATAACTTTTTATTTCATTAACGGAGCAAATCTAAAATAAGAATCCGATTTGTGACGTGCAAAAAGGAAAATACGGGGCTCACAAAGATCACAATTAAGAAAACGAGTAACTCATTTATGTTTAAAATCACAGCAATTTGTGTAATAAGTACACGGCACATGACTGTGCCTCCCCATAGGCCTACCGCTGTTTGTGCATCATGGCGCTTGTGGACCTCTCTGCCTTTTGGTATTCCTGAGAGTAGCACTGATGTTCTCCACTGCTGTGCCTCAGTCCGGATAAGAGCATCTGCTAAGTGACTGTAATGTGATGTAGTGAGAGTTTATGCGTCTGTATGGGTGTGTGTGTGTGTGTGTGTGTGTGTGTGATAGTGTGTTTGTGCGAGCCTGCGTGTGTGAGTGTGTTCATATACATCATCTCACATTTAATTTGAACAATTCAGAGGACTGAATTTACTTTTGAGTACTAAAATGGTATCAGATTCAAACTAAACTTTCAATGTTATATTCAAGGCTTTACTGAAGACAGGCTGCCTACACGTGAATGTGCGATGGCAAGCTCACAAACCTCCTCCTTTCAAAACACCAGTTCGCCAGAACAACGCCAACGCCGCTCGAACGCCGCCTGTACTGAAGCACAGATGCTCAAACGCACGCGGCGACCGACTGCGTTTACGCAATCTCACACCAACCGCCACCGTTGCGCGGCGCCCGCCTGGGAGAAGCGCTGTGCGGCGGCCATTTTGTGCCAGAGCTCTCCGCAACACATCAGCTGAGGTGGAAAGGGACGGTATTATTAAGCCAAAAGGAATCACTTCGGCTCACCGGTGTTAAACCCGTGGGCCAGGGGTGTGGGTGTGGCCCCGCTGGCATGGTGGGGAGGGGGGATATCCTGCCGTCTGGCAGATGGAGCAGGAGACATGCCAGTCGGGCCGAGAAGGTTTAGTCAGCGGCGATGACAAAAGTTTGGTAGTATGAGGAGCCAGTGATGCCGCTTCCGCTGTGTCGCTCAGCAATATGAAAACGAGACATCTCACCGCAGCTTTACCGCCACTCAGACGCTCACATTTGACATATGCCAGAGGTTCCCAGCCCTGGTTCTGGAAATCTACTGTCCTGTAGGATTGTTTTCATTTCAACTCTATTTGGGCACACCTGATTCTACTAATTAGCAGCTCAGTGAGATCTCCAGCTGTTGAGTGAGGTGTGTTTTGTTAGGGTTGGAGTGAAAACCGACAGGACGGTAGATCGCCAGGAACAGGGTTGGGGACCACTACCTTATACAGTCCAGTAAAACAAAGTGCATCCCAACTGCTCAAAAAGCAATCAACAGTACAGGGAGAGGGTCCACACGGCCAGGGAGGGGGTCAACACGGCCAGGGAGGGGGTCAACACGGCTTTATCAAATGAGAACTGTGATAGTCTGTACTTGCATTTAGTCATTTTTAATTTAAACTGTAGTCAGGCAGTGTATTGTCCTCAGCGCTTTAACTAATACTACATACAGTACATGATTACATCAGGACTTTTTTGCGGTTTCTACAGGCACTGTAGTGGGCTATTACAGCTGGCACTTGATGGTGGGAGTCTATTTAAAGCCGGCTTTATGTAAGCTTGCATTTGGGTGCGTGAAACCAGCAGGAAAATAATCTTAGCACCAGTCGTTCTCAGGGCCACGGTGTGAACAACAGGAGCCTCTCAAAAGGAGCCATTTTAAGTGGAACTCTGGAGGCAACTCCTCCCGGGAATGTCCTCCCGGATCGTACTGTGGTTCTTTTTTTCCACGGCGGCCAGGGGAAAGTTTTGGATCCGCCCTCTCATCCACGCCCGTGCTCTATTCGTGTCACGTGACGTCATTTCCTGTGTTTAACCCTCACGTGAGGTCCGGTAAAGAGGACGTGTTTAAACGGCGTCTAAACTTCACTGACATGCGCTCGTCTGAGGTGCAGGCTAACCGCAGCAGGAATGGGGATGCGGAAATGAATGAAGGGGTGTTCTCCTATTTTACCAAACCTTATTCTACAAATAAGAACTTCCGTCCACTCTCACTGCTGGTCGGCTTACGCTGTAAACCTCCATAAAGTCCGCAAGGAGTAGGCCTAGTCCCCGGGGTTGAAACCAGTTGGATTCATGTTTAAATTAGTGGCTTTAAGGCCAGCGTGATGATGTGAATAATCAATAAATCTTTCTCCGTTGATCACTATGTAGTATTGAAGCATTTACGATAATTTACGATTGTGGGGATTTCCCAGAGTGAATAATACATAAATGTCAGCATTAGAACAGCATGGAGCTTCTTCTGATATTTGAAAATACATACAATTATGAATTATTCCATGTATTTTTATTTTTGCGAATATACATTTTACTGCAAACTGTTGACATATAATGCGTCTTTGAAATAACTAAACAAATATGGTTTATTAAAACTCCTCTTAGTTTGGGGAAAAATGTATTAAATAGCCAGCAGTATTATTTATTATGCGGTAGATATTTGCAGGGAATCAAATAAGACTCTACAGCTGCAGAGATCAATGAATTCCTCTTTTCCCGCCTGGATTATACTGCAGAGCCACTCTTCCCTGATTTTCATTTTAAACACATTTCTAAAGCAAGTACTGGGAGACTGCTCACCAATGCCCACTATCCGTCCATTTTGGCTCAGGTGTTTCCACACACTAAGGGAAGTATTCACATAAAAGCTCATAACTGAGTGCATGGTTCTGAAAAGGTGTGTAAATACTGCACTGTATGATATGCTATGGCAAACGGTGGCGAGCGCACATAAACTGAGGTGGTGTGACTTTTAAATACTCCACCGGTGGAGGCGAGAGCCACACAGAAGAAATAGCAGGAATTACAGAAAGGTTAAGTGCACAAACCGCTATTTTTAACGGTTATAATCTGGTTAGGCGACGTTGGACGGGAGACGGTGAGCGCAAGCTTGAGGGACAGGTCAATGTTTAGGGCTGAGAAAAACCAAAAATATCCTCTTCCCCCCATTTTGGTTCAACTACGGTCGACGAGGTCACGGTTGTGATCGGAGATCCCTGGACTACGCTTGGTCTAGAACAGGGGTTTCCAATCTTATCCGAAAAGGGCTGGTGTGGGTGCAGGTTTTTGATTTAGCCCAGCACTACAACACCTGATTAATCTATTTAACTAATCATGGTCTTCAATCAAGGCCTTGATAAGTAGAATCAGGTGTTGTAGTGTTGGGCTAAAACGAAACCTACACCCACACCGGCCCTTTTTGGATAAGATTGGACACCTCTGGTCTAGATCAACCCGTCTTTAACACCCAATCTGAGCAGAACAGCAAACAGCAACAGAAGAACTGCAGATATTCCACCACTAGTCAAAGATGGCCGCTCCTGTAATCTCTCCATTTATTCAAAATGGAGGCTGAAGTCGCCCCCAAAATGCTGAGTTTTGCATTTTAATTCCTAATGGACAGTTAGGACTGAGTAGAATCTGCCCCTCTAAACCAGCGCTTAGGGGCAACGTCTGCTTCCAGCTGCCTACAGCACCACAGCTGGAGCAGTTCTCCACCTACAGAACTCCACTCCACTGTCCATCCCGTGCACGTTACCAGGGTGACCAAGTTACGTCAAATCCGTATTCCTTTCCAAAAGCCATCTTGGAAACCTTTGCCCCGTTGATGCAAACTCTTGGCTGAATTTCCACAAAATTCCCCATTCAAATAAAAAACAAATAATATGGCGCAACCTACTGGCGCCGTGATCATCCTGGCATCTCTCGAACCCCAACAGACAAACACAATCTGTGCTCCATGTGCAGCTCCCAGCCTGCTTAATTGCGCGGTCAGATTAATTGGCAGCCGTAGCAAGCCGTAGCAACGTCGCCACCTCCGGTAGCATCCCGCCAAACCCCGCCAGCGCCCCACGGACCCCGTGAACTAGCCGGCGGTACAACCAAGTACACAACAGTTCTGAAAATTGAGTGTTCTTAATATCCCCGGATGATAAGCTTATTTCCGGGTTTTTGTTAATAATATTGAGGGTATTTTTTTGCATACTGCATGTCACTAAACAGTATGCAGTAAGCAGTATACAGTATGCTAGTACATAGTAAACAGGATGCAGTAGATAGGGCTCTGATTCAGACACAGCCCTGGTTACAGGGTACTGGTCACTTTCTTTACATACATACACTTGCGCTCAGGCCGTAAGCAACTCTACATCACCCTGGATTTCACATACCTAGTCGGTTTGAGTCAAGTCACCCATCGTCGTGAGCCTTCATTATTGCTGCCGTCAGCCATTGCTGCTTTAATGCCACAACTGATTTCTATTTGTTCTCCAAGTCAAAATACTGTCACGACTCCACAGTACACTGCCAAAACTATAATATATATTCTCATCGGAATATAAACTCTCACATGATGAATGTGTTTTCCACAAGTGCAAGATTATTTCCCAATACATTTTAATATCCTTCAGCTTACGTAAAATATACTGGGTGAGGGTGTGCGCTTGAATAATGTACCTTGCAGCATCGTATATGCAGACTCACACGCCATGTTCTGCACCTCCACGGCTTGCTAAATGCAGATATTATACAGTAGGATGGATGTGTCCAGCTGTAGTCTCTGAAGACCATAAGCGCAGATCTCTGCTGGGAGGCGGGGCTAGCTGGAGGTCAGAGGTCAGCTTACTCCGAGGGGAGCCCAGCCTTGCTTGACTCTGTATCCAGAGGCTCAACCCCAGAAACCGGCAGAATTGCAGTGGAGCTTCTGTCTGCTGTGAGCACAAGGGCCAGTGCGCTAACTATGCTAACACTGTGCTAACTGCAGTAGGACTATGCTAACACTGTGCTAACTGCAGTAGGACTATGCTAACACTGTGCTAACTGCAGTAGGACTATGCTAACACTGTGCTAACTGCAGTAGGACTATGCTAACACTGTGCTAACTGCAGTAGGACTATGCTAACACTGTGCTAACTGCAGTAGGACTATGCTAACACTGTGCTAACTGCAGTAGGTCTATGCTAACACTGTGCTAACTGCAGTAGGACTGTCCTTCAAAGGAATCCATCCTGGTGTGAGCCAGATGTCCACATACAGCCCGCGCCACATGTTTCCACATGCCCCACCTCTCTCGCTCTCTCTTTCTTGTTCTCTCTCTCTCCCCTATCCCCCCTCCCCTCTCTCATTCTCTCTCCCTCCTCTCTCTCCCTCTCTCATTCTCTCTCACTCTGTCTCTACCTCTCCCTCTCTTGGTCTTTTGTTTTCTCTCTCTCTCTCTCTCCTCTACCCCCTCTCATTCTCTCTCCCTCCCTTTCTTTCTCTCCCTCCCTCCCCTCCCTCCCTCTCTCTCTGTTGTACTTCCTGCCCTGAACTGATTACCCTTCCACTGTCTCTTCCTGAACTGCTTCCTCCCTTTGATAGGATAAGAGGGGCGGCCACACTACACCCAGAGACCAGAAATCGCTTAATAACAGGGTCAGACAAACACGGACGGATAAGCACTGCCCTCGCACCGACCACAGGGGTCTGGGGGGTGTGTTTTCTGAACAGGGCGGCCACTCCCATTGCACCAGTCAAAGATTGACGCAAGAATTACGGACAGGACTGCAGGAATGAGCAGGCTGTAGAGGTTGAAGGTCAAATATGTGCACAATTATAAACCTGTGATTAAATGCTATCTGGTGCTGTAGACTAACTGAAAAACAGCTAATGTTCCTGCATTACCTTTCAGTTAGACCAATTTATACAAAAAAAACAAAAAACTATGGATTATTCAGTCCCAATGGTTTTCTTTACTTCTGTGGACCCAGTTCTGGAGACAATCTGTTATTTGTTTTGGTATTTATTTTGTTACAACTGACCACTAAATTAATTCAAGTCAACAAAAAATTAATTTGCTTTCATTATTTTCATTAGTGCAATTCCTTGAACATCGCATTAATTTGGAGGGAAAATGGATGATGGGGACTTACAGGAGATAAACGCTAAGAGCCGTCAAATCCAGATCAGCGTTCAGGCCAAGCAGCTCTCATTCACGTCAAGTTAATTAAGCGGTCTGGCGGGAAACGTTATTAACGGCAATTACAGTGAGTCCTCGGGACCAGGCCCAGGCCCAGGCAAACTGCAGCGCATCTTCTACACTGTAACACAGGGGGGTTTTCCCCTCTTTGGGATCCAGGGACCCCTCACCCAGGCTCAAAGGCATCCCCCATCATAAGTTAAGAAACGGTTATATTTTTTTAAATGGCGGGTTTGGGAGTGCAATCGCAGACCCCCTGCAGTACCTTCACGGACCACCAGGCCGTAACAGAGCTATGAAATGTAACCCTCAACTACAGAGCATTAGCACAAACGTAAAAGCTAACAAAAATGAACCGCTCGTACACGGGGAAAATAAATAAATAAAAGACTCAGTTTGGTCAAGTGGTCCAACGACATTTTGCTCAACGCAACAAAGATGAGAAATGCTTCCGGAGAAGCGGATTTTAAAAAGATTTTCCATCGTTGTATTTATTAATTTGGAAAGCCTTCAGAGCTATACATTATATTGCCCGTATCTTTGTGCCTAGCACACATTCCAGAGGCCAGCGTTTCCAATGGAAAACGGAGTCTAAATCAGGACTCAACCACACCCTCTTCCTGCCTTAAACCTCGTACAGCTCCACTGCCCTTTGCAACACCACATGCTGGCACAGGCAAAATCTGTCCTGCTCGCATTTCATCATGCGCTTATGTTTTTGTGAATCCTTTAGCAGACAGTTCAGGGTAGCCTTAGGCTCAAATTGATTGTTCCTGTTTGTAGAGAGCGCAAAGGTCATAGCCAACCCTTAGTTTGCAACATTTATCTGCCTGGCTGGACACACTTATCCTGGAGGGAAATTATCCATCACGGACAGCAGTGTGCTACAGTGGCCCGGGGACCCCGGAAGGGTTGCGGGTTCAAATCCCAAGCAGGCTACTGCTGTTTTTGTCTACGTAGTGCCCACGCCCATCAATTTTGGCTGCAGCGGTATAAAATGTAAGGTAAGCTTAAAAACCTGGGGGGGGGCACTGTTATGCAAAGTAAAACTCATAATGAAGTAATCGGGGTAATAATCCTTGCTAATAAATCGGGCGCAAGAGAAGTGCCCCGTCGATTCAAAGAGGCAACTCCAGTGCCTGCCTGGACAGCTCCTGTGCTCTTTTGTCTCTTTAAATGCCCGTTGCGAGCACTTAAACAAAGTATTATAATAAAAGTGACAAATGTAACGCGATAAAATAACATCGATTCTTTCCTGGAAGCAAAGTGAGGCAAAGCGATCGCTCTTTTAAACCGGGAGATCGCTCCTCTGACGCAATAAATGTCGCCCGCATCCGCTGGCCTTGTGACAAGGCCGAGAGCAAGACCACCCTCTTACTGACTGCCCCGATAGCGCCCCCTACAGACGCACACCAGCTCGCGAAGGGGTGCAGCTCGCAGAAATCACACGAATGATCCGACTCCATTTAAAAACTAACTTTATCCTTACAAACACTTTTTGGAGCCGACAGAACAATAAATAGGATTTTGTCCACAGCTGGCAGGGGCCCATCTCTATTTTAAAAAATGGTTTCTATTTCTGTAGCTAATTCTCAGAGCAATGAGAACCAAACAAGAGCCGCTATTATAATTACATCCCCAACATGACTCGAGAGGACTTCTTCCTCTGTGTCGGTGAGTGTTGACCTGCGTTACACAGTTAGCAGAAAATAGACATTCAAATGGCCACAGATGTGCGTAATTATCACAGAACACAACGAAAACACCCTGCGGAGCGATGAGGAGGTTAACAACAGCAGAGAGGTCAGAACCAAACGGCCCATCACCACGGCCTGCTCTGTCAGCCACTGTCCCAACACACCAGTGTAGTATAACAGGTAGGGAACTGGCCAAACTAGCCAAAAGGTTGTAGGTTCGATTCCCAGGTATAGGACACTGCCGTTTGTATTGGGAAGTACCCTTGAGCTAAAGGTACTTAACCTGCATTGCTTCAGTATATATCCAGCTGTATAAATAGATACCGTGTAAAAATGCAGTTGTGTAAGTCACTCTAGATAGATACTGCTGCTAAATGGCAGTTAATGTTTAAATATAAAGAAACATACAAGGAAAAAAACTCTTTTTTTAGTTGACTCTAGGTTTCAGAAAGAGAATGGGGCTTAAGCTAGAGGGAGAAAACCCAGGGGGCCTGTCTGTCTGGGACCCCAAAAACGACTGGTACCCAAATCTTTACTGCACCAATCTCATGGAAATTGAGAAAAAGGAAGATAGTCAGGACCCTTTGAGGCCTAAATGCCAATACTCTGCAAATCCTATTGTTGCGACTGGATGCTAGAATGCAAATTGAATTCTGAAACATGATATTCTCATGGATGAAATATCAGTTATTATTTTGCATGTTATAGGTAATTTCTTAGCCAGCTGGTTAAGATACACACACATGTTTTTGTATTAGTTTGTATGTGTGTGTGTGTGAATAATATTCTGTGTTGGTATGTCTTGTTCAAGAGCAAAAAAAAGTGAAGATTAAAACGTACGGAGCAATTTACAGTTTATGAAATTATGAGATGGGATTATACCTGAGTATGAAGCACTCACACATGAGGTTCGCACCATACAGCCAGTGAATATGGGCGTTTATTATTATCAGAGTTATTATGAGTTTGTTCTGAAAGCAGGTACATCCGTGGGCACCTGTGGGTGTTAATAATGAATGATGCGTATCGCACCCTGCCGCCACCTACCAAAGCACCCAAAAACGCTCTCTGAATCGCACGCTCCCCAACGCAAGCAAAGGTCACCTCTCCTACCACCCTGGGCTACTTTCACCAGGTGCATAGTTTTATGTGTCAGAGGTGGAAAGTCCAGGGGTCAGAAAGTAAAAGTCCTACCATGTGTTTCTTCCCCCCGTGAACTCTGATTTCACTAATTAGTTCTGGCTGTCTGAAGGATTGTGCAAATTAGCAAATCCAGGTGATTGGAACAAAATACTGAGGTGGACTTTTACTTTCTGAACCTGGATTTTACACCTCTGGTATGTGTTAACAATACGAGCTTAATGAGTTAGCTTGATGGACTGCATGTGCATTTGATGTCACCATTTCAAAGACGGCGCTCCTGTGCGCAAGCTGATCTTTGCACGTCGTTTGGCTGCAATCTCAGAATGAGAGCCCACATTAGTAAATGAGCCATGAGCTGAGGCAACCAATAAGGGCCTGATCATCTGAACTGACCAATAAGAGACTTCCTTTAGCCGTGCTGCTAACTGCTATTGGATACCTGGTATCAGAGCACATGCAGGCTTTTGAAATGCGCAAAATTTCCTCTGAAAATCAATTCAGCTGCGTTGAGAAGGTCAAAACCATGACAAAATGACCTACAGTACTGTCTATTAGTAACAGTATGACCGGTGTTCTGTGAGCATAAAACCATGAGACAGTTTGCCTATAGTACCATCTTCTAGCAAAAGCATATTAACCTGAGCAGATTTGAACCACTGTGGAATTCTATATGCTTACACATTTTATATAGCAATACACTCAAAATTCACGGAACGGCGGTGGTACTACAAATGGTAAATTCCATAATGACGCCCCCTTAATATTTATTCTCACAAATGTTTCTTTCTCAGTTCAGTGAAGACCATAGACTGTGGCTAGGGTAAGCTAGCATTTAATTCACAACAATAACAAATACATTAACCAAGGTTTCGAATGCCACATAATGGCAGTTATTTTTTCCCTCTTTTATTGGTGTTGCTACTATGAACTTATAATAAAAGTCATGATTATTACTCAGAATACTAGCTGTTCCCTTTCCCCAGTATCATTCCCTCCCTTCTGGCCACCCCCACTCACCCACCCACCCGCCACCTCCCGCCAGACGATGCCCAGGTGCACGCTCACCTTGATGGGGCCGGTACTGAAGCAGATCTTGCGGCTGGGAGGCGCCTCCTCTTCAGTGGGGAGGCCGGGGATCTCCGTGCAGCTGGACTCGGGTTCGTAGGCCTCGTCCTCCTCGTCCTCCTCGTCCTCGTCCAGCTGGCTCCCGCCGGAGTCCTCGCCAATGCCGCTGTACGCGCTGATGTCCACCAGGTCCGCCTCGGAGTAGTCGTCCCTCCGAGACTCCTCCCCTACGTCCTCCTCGCCCTGCTGCGACCCTTCCAGCTCCTCCCCCTCAACCCTGCCTTCTTCCTCCCTCCCCGCCTCCTCCTCTAGGCCCTCTGGGATCGAGGAGGCCTCGCTCTCCGCCCTCGCGGTCTCTCCGTTCTCCAAGGAGGCGTGGATCTCGGCCTGCACCAGCCTGCTCCCCGTCTCCTGGCCGCTGGAGTCGTCCACCCCCCCGGCTTTGGACTCCTTCTCGGCCTTGCTCCCCTCCGACCCCGCCCTGCGCTTGTTCGGCTCCTCCGGCTTGGCCCCGCCCCCTGACCTTGGGGCGTCAGCGGAAGAGGAAAGCCCCGCCTCTTTCTGGATGCCCGCTTTGGTCCTGGGGCTCCGGGGAGTCCCCTCCAGGGCCTTGCAGGACCCGCTGTCGTCCTGGGCGCCGGAGGGGGGGATGGCGCGCCCCTTCTTGGTGATGATTTTGGAGTTGAGGACTCTCGCGCTGCGGGCGGAAGAGGGGCGGTGGAGGTTGTTGCGGAGGTCGGCCTTCTCGAAGACGGCGCTGAGCTGGCTGACGGTGGGCGAGACTGCCTCCCCTGCCCCCACCGCGTCCAGGCTGTCCAGGGACTCGTTGCTGCCGTTGAAGCGCACCACCACGTCCAGCCCGACTCCCGCCTGGAAGCCCGACGCCCGCTCTTTCTTTAGCAGGATGCGGTTGGTGGCCGCCTGTTTCTCCTGCAGGTGGCGCTGTTCAAAGATCTTGCGGGTCTCCTGGAGCTTGGAGAAGCCAGAGGCGCCCCGCGGAGGCCCGCCGTCGGTCTTGACGTCGAAGCGGCTCACGCGCTCCGAGACGGTGGCGCCCAGTTTGAGCAGTGCGCTGTGGTCCACGTTCTCGTTCAGGCTGCTGGCCCTGGGGAGGGACAGGCGCACAGTCTGGTCTTTAACCATAGCCGGGTCCTCTTCCTCCCCCGGCACTGTGGCCATTTGCATGAACATGTTCTTAATGCGGTGGACGTTCGAGCCGTACCGGCGGCCACGACCCGTGGGCCTGGGCTTGCAGTCCTTGCCCTCATCCCCGTTAGTAGCGTTTTTCAGGGCATCCTTCGCCTGTTTGAAGGCCTGGATGCCCGCCTCATAGGCATTTCTATGCGGTGACGGGCTCCTCAGCGACGTGCTGCTGCTGCCGCTGCCGCCGTTGCTGGCTGCGGTAGAGGATTCGGTCTTCATCATGGTTGATCACGCTTCGCCGAGGCTGGGCTTTGACGACATAGCTCCCCTGTTTTTTTCCCCCGAGCAGCGGCGCAGAGTAAATCGGTCGGAATCACCAATGGTAGCCGCCGGCAGGAAACAGATACAAACAAAACACGCACAAAGAATCGAGCGTCAGTACAGTGAAAAGAGAGAGCGAGAGAAATCAGCCTTGCGAATATAATTTCAAGCGCAGTTATACAATAACGTCAAAAGAGGAGAGCGGAGAGAAAACGGGAGCATCTCTGATCGGTTCTAATAGCAATATACGGGGAGAATCACTCTACGACTGTAGGGGAAAAAAACGGATGTAGGACTATTTAAAAAATAAATAAATAAAAACATTGACGGTTGCATTACGTTAAGCGGATAATAAATTAGAGCAGCAGTGATCCGTGGACGTTACACGAGCGACGAATAGGGATGCGTTTAATTCATTTTTCATTAAATCATTTGATGTCTTGATTTTTTTTCTCAACTACCTTATTGCAGATTTCTGATCCTCCTGCTACAGCACACGCTGCTGCAAAGAGGAAGGACACCACTGGGTCATAAAGCCACCTGATTTACAACACCCACAACATTGTATTATCGCCAGGAACTCCTGGGGGTAGGCCAATTTAAATAATATTTACAAGATAAATAAACTGAATTTGCACTGCGGCAGCGGTATGGATGTTTATTAGTTTAGTGGTAGGCCTAATCGTTTCCCCCAAGCCGTTTCAGGGATGAAAATATATTATTAACGTAACTAGTAACACGCAGATGTTAAGCTACTCCTTGGAGACAGTGGTGAAGGATACATTTGCATATACAACTGCAAACATACTGCCTCGTTTGCCATAAAGTGATTTGACGTCGAGTATTACAGATTGCTTAAAAAAACTTTCAAATACTTTTACTTCTCTTAAAATATTTGCTTGCATTTGGACTAGCATATCACCATGTCACAACCAGCCCCACTGGCATAATGTAGGCTACTATTTTAAAGTTACCAGTAGGCCTACTGTAGGCTATACTCAATTGATGAATGGGGCCGTTATGTCCAACCGAGAGCTGGTATTGGTTTCTCCGTTTGTGAACTGGATAACGATTGTTGGATACAATTTGAAATCTCATTCCATCTATGTTATTTATTTGAGCAATATTGTTCACAATACACATAGCACGATATACAAGTTGAACATAAACATAATCATAATCGATTTCCCATAGGCCTACATCATATTTATCATCAGTGTTTATGCTATTTCTGTCGATGGCCGTTATTAGACTCAAAACTGCACAGAAGCAGATAATTTCCGTTATGAGTCAGGTGGGCAGAAACGATGAGCTGAATAAATTTCTCTGAACAATATAATGTATACCCCAATATTCTAAAAACTAAAATGAAATTAATTTCCCATCCATTCCATGCAATATCCAAAGTGTGCACCTTGTTTGCTGTCAAACCATAGTCAAATAGATTCCATGCATCTGTACCTAATTTGTCATATTTTAATAGTAGAAAAACCAGCTACTTATCCAATGCTTAATTTGAACACCATTTTAGTTTTGACATGCAAACGCGTTTTCCAGCGGTTGGCTTTGTCGCGACTAGAGGAAATGGCCCAGAGGATTGCCTACACTAGCTGTTGCAATAGGCTACTCGTTTTATTCGACACGGTTTATTTTGGGGTTTTTTTTTTTTTAACCGTTTAAAAATGACCGTTGCGTTGCCTCACCATTATATTCACCAGCAAACACTGCGCTTAGTAAACACAGGACAGGGCACACCTAATAACATGAACGTGATTTGTCTGTTTGTTCGTTTATCAAGCTGCACGACCAAGGCATCTTGTCGATGCTATATTAAATGTTGTCAACAAAGGCTTTAGGACCCTGCGGTAAATGAAGGCCTCAGCCGTCTCGCCCGTTGATAGCTGCCCAGGCTTTGCAACGTTGCTTCCTGCATCTTACGCTTTCCACAATAACTGCCCGTTTTCTATCAAGATGAAGACCAAGAGCGGTAATAGATTAAAAAAGAACAATAAACCTCGAGTGGTATAAAATCCGGGCGGCCTTATAAGCGCGTCGCCCCCTGTCAATACCTTGTTTTCCAGTGTGCAACGAAAAGGGTCGCTGTTCCAGTTATAGTCCGTCTGTTAGCCGCTCCATTGTGTCCGCGCTCTGCTTGCGCTCTTTGATTCCCCAGCGAGCTCACTGACGCGCTCTCTCTCTCTCTCTCTCTCTCCCCGCTTCTTTTTTTCTCTCTCTCGATCCGCATCACTATACGAGCATATGGCATCGCGGTCACCGTTAACCCTTGCTGGGATGCCCTTTACAAAGTAGGGCTACTTGGCTTTCAATCTGTTGTCATTTGACAAATTAATATAACATAACTGGTCTGGACAACTGTAATATTAATAATAGGCTACATATGATAATGCCAAATTACATTGTTCAACTTAAATTTAACGTTGCATTTTAGAACAATTTTCAAATCAACATTAAACAGCATTTATCTTTTTTGTTTTGTTTTGTTTTAATCACCAACTATATGGCTTTGCGTCACGGTACATAATGGATTTAATTTTTTAACGGAAATTGAGACAAAGTCCATGAGCAGATTGGCCGTCTTTATGGAGATATACGTAAAGAAACTGTCCTATTTTACGAAATTATTTATGACTCAGTGGCACCGGTAGACTTCTTATTATTAAAGCATCTCATTCATCGCCATTCCTGACCATTTGGTGGCAATAGTAGCTAATTGCAGCGGCACAAGTGATTATAGTAGTCCGTCTACTAGTACGGTTACGGTACAGTATATTTAGAAGCACTACTACCTCTTTGGAATAACAATCAGAAGGCCAGCGACCCCTTGAGTAAAATCGGCAAAGTCCTTTTATTCTTCATACATGAACACTATGTGGGACGGTGGGAGCAAAGAAATGGGTCCATAAAAATACGAATGAATTAATTTATGCTTTAAGATAGCGCATTGGTATTAATGAAACTGGGGCAGGTGTAAAATCGTTTAAATTTAACACAAAGCAGTGCTCCGCAGCAACTGACCTATTTCTAGACACTTTCTAGGAAGATTTGGAAAGTTATTTAGGCTGCATATTGATGGTTAACCTAATGCTATTCCGGCCAGTTCTGTGGCACTCTATGCTGCAAAAAAAGACAATACCTTATCTGTTCATAATCCTCTTCTCATGCGTGAGTGCAGGCTCATCTTGTGTTTTATAGCCTAATGCAGACGCTAAAGTATGTTGCGGTAAACGAAATCCTATATGATGAAATTAAAGATTTTTTCCAGACAGCTTTTGTTTGTATATACACCATTTTGGCATCTTTAAGTTCACGTGACTGCGAATAGAGCCGATTTAAAAATGTCCTAATTCATCTCGAGAATGCCAAAAGTCCGCCTGCACGAATATATCAGGATTGATTGGAAGAAAGGTGACGTCACACAAGGAGACCGCCTTGCTTCACCTTATTTCTTTTCACTGGTCTGGAGATACCCAATTAATTATTTCAGAAACAATAATGTGTTTCTGGTGAAATAAAATAGATATATATTTGGGTAAAATACGGACAAAACGCATCAGATGTTCTATAAGTAGCCAAAGTAACGTTGTCGCAATGCACTAACACTGTTTTTATTCTTTCTTATATTTATGTGACTGCTTTTATGTATTAATCTGGAATTGGGCGGTGTAGTATAATGGTTAGATTCCGAGGTTGGACTCTGTTGTTGTACCATTGATCAAAGTATTTGTTTCGGTATTTATCAAGCTGCTTACATGGATTCTACGTAAAAATGCGAAAGATATGTAAATTGCTCTGGAGTAGAGCACCTGTAATGCTATGCAATGAATTGCTATAGTTGTTGGGTCAATGATGTCAATACAGCTAAGATTAGACTAGAAATAATACTGTGCTGTTCGGTCCTTAGGGATCACATGCCCTCCTCGCCCTCTGTTACATCATGTAAATAACCTACTACATATTTTAGACTTTAAATTAAAATAACATACACGGTGAAGCCTTTTGAAGTTTATGTGGCTTGAAGGCCTGGATTAAGACCACATTTGTCCTTTGCTCTGACAGGTATTGAGGTGCCTATATGTTAAACGCCTTAGGGAGAAGCCCTCACCATCCTTACAGCTCTAAAATGGCGGATGGAGATTGGCTGGCGCCTTCGGATGAAAACGACAGCAGATGTAAAAATGGAAAATGCATGGTATGTTTTCACCAGAAGGTTAAGCCGAACACCCTTTGTTTGGATACAAATGACGTAATGTCGGACAGAGTAGTCAAGGCACCGGGGGTAAAATAATTAAGTGTACAGGATGAGCCTTTGTGAGCCCAAGTAAGATTTAAGGACCTCACTGTAATATGCACTGGTAGACATTGGTAGAGTTTAAGGACCTTACTGTAATATGCACTGGTAGACTGGCGGCTGTGGCTCAGGCGGTAGAGCGGGGCGTCCACTGATCGCAGGGTTGGCGGTTCGATCCCCGGCTCCTCCTGTCCACATGTCGAAGTGTCCTTGGGCAAGACAGCAGCTAGCAGCTGCCGCCATTGGTGTGTGAATGTGTGTGTGAACGGGTGAGTGAGAGGCCATTGTAAAGCGCTTTGGATAAAGGCGGGCGCTATATAAGTGCAGTCCATTTACCATTTAGACATTGGCAGAGTTTAAGGACCTTACTGTAATATGCACTGGTAGCCATTGGCAGGGCTAAAGCACCCGTTGTGCACCCGGGGTGGCAGTGTGGTATAATTGTTAAGGAACTGGGCTTGTAACCGAAAAGGTTGCAGGCTCGATTCCCAGGTAGGACACTGCCGTTGTACCCTTGAGCTAAAGGTACTTCACCTGCATTGCTTCAGTATGTATGTAGTATGCAGTATGTATCCAGCTGTATGAATGAATACTGTGTAAATGCAGAGGCTGTGTAGGTGGCTCTGGATAAGAGCGTCTGCTAAATGCCTGTAATGTAATGTAATTGAAACGCTACAAGTATTTCCTGTCTGCATCCGCACCCTGGTAAAGGATATTTGGGAACATTAAATTGTTATGGCAGTTAATCAAACTGTACGGAGTAAGCTACAATGACCCTGTCAGAGTCTGGCAGTAGATTACCTGTCCTGATTCTCTGGATTGTGTAGCAGAATTTGCAAAACCAGAGTGTCAATCAACCCCCTCTGTAAACACCATGGAGCCAGCCCACCAATGGCAGGCCCCAGAGATGGTCAGATGACCGCCCTCCACTGCCACTGGTTCCTTTGGTGTGCATGCAGGTGACAGGAACATCAGGCCTGATAGGGCGCAACTTTGAGGAGGGCTCCATGGCAACCCCGCTGTCACATCACGACTATGTCGTTGTGACCCAGATCGGGGATCGCCTGATTTTTAAATCCCCCATAACCCAACCTGGGGCCACATGTATAAACAGTGCTGAGCAGAAAAATGCCCTCAGAAAGCTGTGTAAGTGAGTTTCACGTAGAAATTCAGATGTGTAAAATAAGAGAACCTGCATACCTCTGCACACGCTGAACACCATAAGTATGTAATGTTTGGAGACAGTGTGATGTGGTGACAGTGTGATATGGAGACAGTGTGATATGGTGACAGTGTGATGTGGCGACAGTGTGATGTGGCGACAGTGTGATATGGAGACAGTGTGATATGGAGACAGTGTGATATGGAGACAGTGTGATATGGAGACAGTGTGATGTGGCGACAGTGTGATATGGAGACAGTGTGATATGGTGACAGTGTGATATGGAGACAGTGTGATATGGAGACAGTGTGATGTGGCGACAGTGTGATATGGAGACAGTGTGATTTGGAGACAGTGTGATGTGGCGACAGTGTGATATGGAGACAGTGTGATATGTTGACAGTGTGATATGGAGACATTGTGATATGGAGACAGTGTGATATGGAGACAGTGTGATGAGACAGTGTGATATGGAGACAGTGTGATATGGAGACAGTGTGATATGGAGACAGTGTGATGTGGAGACAGTGTGATGTGGAGACAGTGTGATGTGGAGACAGTGTGATATGGAGACAGTGTGATATGGAGACAGTGTGATATGGAGACAGTGTGATATGGAGACAGTGTGATATGGAGACAGTGTGATATGGAGACAGTGTGATATGGAGACAGTGTGATATGGAGACAGTGTGATATGGAGACAGTGTGATGTGGAGACAGTGTGATATGGAGACAGTGTGATATGGAGACAGTGTGATGTGGAGACAGTGTGATGTGGAGACAGTGTGATGTGGAGACAGTGTGATATGGAGACAGTGTGATATGGAGACAGTGTGATATGGAGACAGTGTGATATGGAGACAGTGTGATATGGAGACAGTGTGATATGGAGACAGTGTGATATGGAGACAGTGTGATATGGAGACAGTGTGATATGGAGACAGTGTGATATGGAGACAGTGTGATATGGAGACAGTGTGATATGGCGACACCATGATCAATAGGCACAGGGAGAAAATGCTAAACTTTGCGTAAGCAGATTTCCGACTTTCTCCCTGAGCGTTCTTTTACTCAGAGTTTTATACATGTGGCCCCTGGACCGGCGAATCCCGCGTTGTGCTGACAGGGGCCCCTGGACCGGCGAACCCCGCGTTGTGCTGACAGGGGCCCCTGGACCGGCGAACCCTGCGTTGTGCTGACAGGGGCCCCTAGACCGGCGAACCCTGCGTTGTGCTGACAGGGGCCCCTGGACCGGCGAACCCCACATTGTGCTGACAGGGGCCCCTAGACCGGCGAACCCTGCGTTGTGCTGACAGGGGCCCCTGGACCGGCGAACCCCACATTGTGCTGACAGGGGCCCCTGGACCGGCGAACCCTGCGTTGTGCTGACAGGGGCCCCTGGACCAGCGAACCCCACATTGTGCTGACAGGGGCCCCTGGACCGGCGAACCCTGCATTTTGCTGACAGGGGCTCCTGGACCAGCGAACCCCACATTGTGCTGACAGGGGCCCCTGGACCGGCGAACCCTGCGTTTTGCTGACAGGGGCCCCTGGACCAGCGAACCCCACATTGTGCTGACAGGGGCCCCTGGACCGGCGAACCCTGCGTTTTGCTGACAGGGGCCCCTGGACCAGCGAACCCCACATTGTGCTGACAGGGAAGATCAGATTTTAATGCGCCGTGTGCATTTTTTGTTATATTTTTTATGTGCAATCAAGTGTTATAGTGTTGGTCTAAAACATAAACCTGTACCCACACCGGCCCTTTTCAGATAAGATTGGACACCCCTGTTATAGTCATAAGTGCATGATCCCTGGGGGCTCATTTTAATCTCAAGGCCCATAAAAATGACTAGACCTCTGGTTGAGGACCTCCCCTCACACCTTTATCCAACACAAAGCAATGTTGTGGCTATTCAACTTACTAGTACATGGAAACATGTCACACACAATAGATGTACCTCAGACATTTATTTTATTTTAACATAAATATTTAATACATGAATATAATAATAGTATTACCAAGGATGTTTAATGTATAATGTTTAATTCCTGAAATATATAAATGAAGTATTTTAAAAGGGAATACAATTTTTAACCCTTGCTTTAAAGAGCAATATATCGTTGGAAACCCCATCTAGTGTCCACAAGGGAGAACTGCAATCCCAACCCAAAGCATGACCCCGCCTCCCTCGTTGCTCTCCTTCGAAACTCCGCCCACGCGAATTTGTTGCCAGATTCTCTCACAACGTGTGTCTCCGTTCGCGGTTGTGCTACACTGGTGAATCTGGGAAGCTGGCTATTGTAGCTTCCAAAACGTCAAGCGATGCCTCTTATGTCGGACAAGTAATTTGCATTAATTCCATATTACATGATGTATTACACACTGTATATATGAACATTTTACCATTCAATCAAACATTTAGTGAGGTATTTCATTCAAGAGTACAAGAGACAAAAATCGTGATAGAATGCAGAGGGCACACAAAGAATTTCCCCGCAGATTACCAAAAAAATAGTTTCACAAAGGCTCGTATAGTGATGTCATTTCCTTTTTGTGTGGATAGGGAGAAAATCCCTGATGTCCTTATAACTACATTTTTCAAAGACCCCTCGCGAGGGCATGAGTCTCAAGGGGTCCTCAGAAAAATGCTAATAATACTACCATTTTTTTAATTGTATTTTGTGTTTATTTTCATATTTCATATATTACATGTTTGAATTACATATTTCAGACATTCAGAAAAGATATGCTTCCCTCACCCTAGTAATATTGTGATCACTGTGGCTAATTATTAAATATTTATCTATGACTAAATAACTACATAGTTTATTGATCCATAATAAAATAACATCATTATTTGGAAATGTGTTCCATGTACATGTATTGCCACCAGCAGGGGGCGCTGGATAAAGGTAACAACGGTAAACCATTTTATTGGGGTGCGTGTAATCGCCCATAGGGTGGTCATTTTAGGCAGATGTGAGATGAAACTCTTTGCCTACACTCTCAGAGATTCAGGTACACTTTTCTTTTTTAAGGATTTTCCAAATGTACCCTGGAAGTACAATAATGTTCCCTTTGCACAAGTAGCTTTTACCAGCAGCCCCTTAAAGCCAAAAGAGCCCGAAACAGCTTTGTACCTACAGCTGTTAGACTGCTTCATGACACTGGACATCTCAAGACAGTAAAGGCAGATGAGGAACTGCTATTGCCTTTGATGCTCAATTTTTCATCATCAATAGTTAAATAAACATAAGTGCTGTATCTTGAGTATCGGTCAATTACGGCATCTATAAAGAATAAATAAATAAATAAAAATAAAATAAATAGCTAAATAAACATCAGTTCTCCATGCTGAGTGATCTCATGTCAGATGAACCGCGATGCTGGAGTGCTAGGAGTGGCCGTGTGTCCGTGTTAAAAAAATATATAATTATATATCGGTCCTACATATCGGCCACATGTCATCCCTGACTACCGATACAGATATGGTCCAGAAATGCAAATATCGGCCCGATATATCGGTCAGCCTCTAGTTTGGCTGGTCTGCCATACTGTTTATGTCATTTTTATTGCTGGCAACTGAAGTTAAGTTCCGTCACAGGAAAATAAAATATTCTATATCTTGCTGGCTATAGGGAGATAAAGTACCTTTTTAGGAACCTTTTCTACCTTTTTTTTCAGAGAGTGCAGAACACCCTAGCAGTCAGTCATTTGTGCCTCTGTATAACTCTGCAA
The DNA here is from genome assembly GCA_022702515.1 of Ilyophis sp. 1 JC-2022. NCBI lineage: Eukaryota > Metazoa > Chordata > Actinopteri > Anguilliformes > Synaphobranchidae > Ilyophis > Ilyophis sp. 1 JC-2022. The sequence goes on from CM040394.1 coordinate 108,634,582, forward strand.
GCTGTACTGAGGGTGCATTATCAAATATGGCCAGAAGATGGAGACATCCACTGCAGAGAGCAAGGCGTGAGAGGTGGACAAGGTACATTTGCATGTTGATTAATTTGCACATTATTCCACTGTAATATGCACAACTTTACAGTGCACAGTATAATTGGCCGTTGTGATAGAAGAAAATAAATAAATAGTCACTTATTACAGGTCTGTTACCTTCAATTTTATGAAAACAATTGTAAAATAATGGTAATAATGGTGGTGTTTTACTGATAGAGCACAGTAGACATTTTTTCTTGAAGAAACACTTGATGGTCTTACCAGCCACAATCAAAATTTTACCAGCATTTGGCTGGTGTTAATTGCATACCCTCTAAACCTCCCTTTAATGCCTTTGAATATAAAGGCATTATTTAAAAATACGAACTAGGCTAATCTATATGTATTGTTTATATACCACAAATGGCAACCTCTCACCTCAGCGGCTATTTAATTATTCATAAACCACCACGCGCACGCGCGCACACACACACACAGTCACACTCACCCCAGAACGTGAAAAGAAATCTAGTACAGCCATAGAGTTATCATTCACTTTGCCATCAGTTATGTATAAACTGAGCAGATCTCACGGTGATCTATTCACCTGGGTCTTTACTGCCTTCTCTGAAGTAAACAAGTGCTCTGAGAAAGACGTTCAGTTTGTACTCCAGAAAGGTAAACGATTGTATTCAATATATACTAATAATGGCTAAAATAACCATTACACGGTAAATGACAATAACAAAAATACTTGGAGTCGATGTGTTTATTTTACAACAAACTACAATAAAGCAAGTGATAACTATACATTTTGATTAAACTAAGGGTTGGTTTGGGTCTGTGTTCACAACTAATTATCTTTTGCAAAAGGCCTGCCATTTAAAATTCGCCGTTCAGGAACGATCAGGAACAATTAATTCTTGTTAATGGTATTGGCAATTTTATTGAATAACACAGGCATTAGGCCTAAGTTAGCAAATTTCCAAGTCTCTTGATTATTTGTTTGCTACTATGTAATAATAATAGCGAAAGTAGAAAAATATTTATAAACAGCTTAAAGGCCCAATAAACTCACCGTTAACAGTTGATCAGTCATTCGCACGCTTAAAACTTTGCTGAAAATTTTTCACAATGAGAACTCACCGTGTAGCCTAAATATTAACATTAATTACACTGCAAGAAGTATAGCCCATATACAAACTGTAGTGATTGTGTAATTGGCCAGAAATCGAAATTAGTTTTAAAAAGGTACATTAGAAAGTTTTCAAAATAAACATGAACTCATGACCGAGTAATGTTCGTCATTGTAATCCAGTGTGAACCTCAATCTTCTCCGTGGCTCCATCTTCGTAACAGGGAAATGAATGTAGATAACCCGGAATAATACACTCCCCTTGTATTCCTCCCGTAGACAAATCCAAGACGAGACTCCGGTATTCTCAGACATGGACGTGCAGTAGATTTTTTTTCTCCGATGTGGCTTTTAAAAATCGTAGCAGAATCCAAGAAAAATCCTACTGCGTTAGAGAGAGCAAAACTTTTAACTAAATCATTTGGCGCGGAGTTATGTGCGCTTTATGCGTGGCTCTAACCGCGCGGATGACATCACTTGGTTGGTTGACAATCGGTGCTTTGTCTGTCTTTGGGGCCCAGTGGCACCAACTTTAGGGTGGATAATTTTGAGTGGAGCTGCGAGGTAGAATGCCCAACTGTTAATGAAACCCTTAACAGTTTGAGTCCAAAATTATTCATATGTACTCAGAGTAAAATGTAGCCTATACTAAATTAATGTCAATTAATTTTACACCTGCAATTTTGATGTGTCGCCTATGAAAGTGGCCGGACTGCAATATTGCTTTCATGAAACAATTCCCGATATGTTTCCTTTAAAACATGTTTTACTTGTATGTAGCCTATAATGTTGACAGTGGCCTATATGAAAAAAACGATCTCATATTAGCACAGGGAACGACCTCATAACGCGAAATGCTGAGTTAAGAACAAAAGTCTCGTGAGTGCATTTTAGGTCTCAACTGTTCTACTTCAACGCAATAAACAAAAAAAATTCTAACAGAAAATGTATTGTTGTTTTCCAATATAGCCTATACTCACCCATTTTAGCATTCTACGGTTTCAGTTCTAATCTCACGTTGTATATTGACGCTGCACTATGCCTTAAAATCAGTTAGGACATCGCATTTCCTCACAAGTGTCATGTGGCCTTTACTTTTTCAAATCACACCCGTTCGTGTACACATTTTATTGAATGTTTTAACAAAAATTAACAACATGGATACATCTACACAAGAAATTCTTGTTCTTCTCACTTGCTTCTTTACCACTTTCATCCGTGACGATTTAGCGCTCTGTTCCGCGGGTGGATGATGTATAGAGCATACAGATTTTGTTTTCTTAAATTACAATATTGCGCATACCAGGGTTAGCAGGGCAATTATATGATTTCTCGATAACTGTTCGAGACAGACCACATTCGTTTACAGACAGTTTTAAAGACGTGTTTCCCATATTGTAGCCCATTTCAGAACACGTTCTTAGATTATAATTAAACTAAGAATGAACGAGTTGGGAATCCCGACACAATTAAAACTTTAAGGGGACATGAATGTAACCCAATATCGAGTTGGCAACAGGTATATCTTGAGAAGGTGAGTTTATTCTGAATAATTCAGTTTCATTAACGAAAGGGTTTCACAGATTTTATTTATCATTTTCAAAGTGAATATCTGTAGCAGGTGCAATTTTCGCTTCATTCACGTCCAGTCAGCAATCATAAGTCAAGATAAGGCCTTGCAAACATTAGGTAGAACACTTAACATGCTTTATTTCAGCATTCAAAATAATTAAAAACATCTCAAATTATTATACATATACAAAATAGGTACAGATCCTCTGGTATTCCCCCCAAAGTGTGTCTGCTTCTAGGGCGGTTTTTTAATTATCTTCCTTTTTTTTTAACCCGGTTTCGAATTTTTAAAAACCCTTCTGAAGAAAGAAAATAACAAACAAAAAAAACAAGGGATGAGAGAGTGATAGAAGAAAGGCGGACAACAAAAGGGGGAATAAAAAAACAAAAAAAGTGGTAAAAAGGAGTGTGTGAAAATTTGAAACAAAACAAAAATGAAACTGAAAACAAATCCACCTGTTTAATCTACATCAGACAAGATTGCATGAATCATAACTACAGTAAGTATCTGTACAACTCAGCTGTAGATCTTTTAAACAACACTTTATTAAGAAAACATTTGTTCTGCTTGGACAGCAAACTATTTTATTAATTTAGCACCAAAGATCCCAGTAAGCATCAGTGAAAATAATCCCAAAAGTTGAGTTTTCTTATAACACTGACGGACCTCGTGAAGACATAGCACCGTTGTACAGCTGTTACATGCTTTTTTCAAGACTTAAAAGCGTAAAATCTTTCCTGGTATTTGCTAACACTCTGCGTAACATGGATTAATTTTCTGAGGTAGCCATAAGATTTCAAAATGAAGTTGATCCCCTGTCTCGACTCGTAATTGTGTGACTTTTAAGAACAATGGTTTTCCCGTTCGTCGCTTTCCTCGCCGGTAGAACAACAAGACACTTCACTGTCATTTTTAAAATTTATTTAACACCTGAAAACGGTACAAAGCATTTGTTTTTTTTTCATTGTCCTTCCACAGTGGTAAAAAAATGGCAAACGTCACCTGTATTCATTATGGGCTTTTTTTTTTCAAACGCCAGTGGGATTTTACACTTTACAAGTATATATTATTTTCTTGTTGCAAGTGAAACAAACGATTCTTTTAAAGTGTCCTTGATGGAAGTGTCGATAGTGGCCCAGAAAAATCTTTTCTGAAAAATGATAACACACAAACATCGTCTTCAGAAATGTAGTTCTAAGCAAGTGGACCATTTTGCGGCCGAATGAAACTTTAGGTTTTTTTAATGCATAGAAAAGGTTTTAGAGAGATGACTGCTAGAAAAAAAAACATTTCAAGTCCAGATTTCTTTTTTACAAGAAGCAGACTGGGCCAACTTCAATGCCAAATTCCTGATTGGGTGCACCAACGTCCATAGGAGCGATGTCAATAATGGGCAGACGGGATGTTTTCGTTGTCTTGTAGTCAATGACTGTCTTGCCCCATGCGCCAGTGTGTGACTGTGGTAAGGAAAGAAAAACAAGAAACAGGGATCAGTGACTTCACCTCGGTTTTGGTTGCATTTCCTTATTATCCATTTCATCTCAACTACCCGTTCCCAATTTTACCCACAATCTACTCCTTTAACACCAATTTTATGTCTGCATTTCCCATGAATAGTTCTAGCAAAATATGATACAGGTTTACAGTATCAAAGCTTTTTCTCCATCTGTATACATCCATCTTTTTCAGTATGCAGGCAGCAGCGGTCCTGATTGCTCGTTGCTGTCAAAACACTCGGCTAAGCTCCAAAATACACAATGAAGGTCTTCTGACTGGATTAGCCAATAGCAGATCGAGCTCAGCATGACAGAGGGATGTGTGGAGGATGGGAGGAGTGAAAGGGGGATGTGTGGAGGATGAGAGGAGTGAAAGGGGGATGTGTGGAGGATGAGAGGAGTGAAAGGGGGATGTGTGGAGGATGGGAGGAGTGAAAGGGGGATGTGTGGAGGATGAGAGGAGTGAAAGGGGGATGCGTGGAGGAAGAGAGGAGTGAAAGGGGGATGTGTGGAGGATGAGAGGAGTGAAAGAGGGATTTGTAGAGGATGAGAGGAGTGAAAGAGGGATGTGTGGAGGATGGGAGGAGTGAAAGGGGGATGTGTGGAGGAAGAGAGGAGTGAAAGGGGGATGTGTGGAGGAAGAGAGGAGTGAAAGGGGGATGTGTGGAGGATGAGAGGAGTGAAAGGGGGATGTGTGGAGGATGAGAGGAGTGAAAGAGGGATGTGTGGAGGATGAGAGGAGTGAAAGGGGGATGTGTGGAGGATGAGAGGAGTGAAAGGGGGATGTGTGGAGCATGGGAGGAGAGGAACAAAGGGCTCACCGTGCAGCCATCTTCAGCGACGCTGTACGTGAAGCGGCTGTTGCCCTCGGCTCTGATCTCGATCTCGTTGGAGCCTTGGAGGAGCATGGCTTTCTTGAGGTTGCCGGCCTGCTGGTCCATATAGGCGATGCTGTTCTTGCAGTGGTATGTGATGTTCTGGGAGGCCTCGGTGGACATGAGGCGCAGGAAGGTCAGCTGAATGTTGACGTCCTCAGGCTTGGAGCCCTCGCTGCCATACTCGAACTAAGGCGGGCGATGCGATTGGGTTAGAGAGAGAAAGAGAGAAAGAGGGTTAGAACATCTGAGAGTGCTACAGAGGCCGAACACATTTAGGCCGAATGCCGCCCCCCACTCGGCTGCGCCTCCCCTCCACCGCTCACCTGGAAGCCATCGCTCATTGCTTCACCGAACCAGACATGCTTCTTCTCTTTGATGTTCTTGCTTGTGTACCAGTTCTTCATGGGAATGTCGGCCTGGGTCGGGTATACGCAGGTCTCGCCGGTCTCCATGTTGCAGTAGACCTTGATGGAGTCCTGAGAGCAGCCCTGGTCGGGGTCAATCCAGTACTCGCCTGTTCGGGGGGGACAAAAGACCACACCCGTCAGACCACAGTGTCGTAGAGCACTACATATGTCCTGTCGTTAACAGACACTGACAGCGAAATTGAAATCCGGTTGGGGAGCGTCTTAAAACCTACCGCTCTTCCAGTCGGGATGGCACATCTTGAGGTCGCGGCAGGTGCGGGCGGGGTTCTTCTTAGTGCCCTCGGGGCTGCGGATGTTCTCAATCTGCTGGCTCAGGGACTTGAGGGTGGTGTCGACTTCCAGGTCGCGGTCGCGCACGTTGGCGTCGTCGGCGCGGTAGTGACGGAAGGGATCGGGGGCCTTCTCCTGAGAGGGCTGGGAGATGAAGCCCATGTCGAATCCGCCGCCTGGGGGTCCGGGAGGTCCAGGGGGGCCGGCTGGTCCGGGGGAACCCTTTGTTTGAGGGAGAGGGAGAGAGAGAGAAGGCAGGTTGAGGGTTGAGGCTGAAAGACTAGGCGCCAATGTTAAGATGAAACGTGATGAGCCAGAGCGAGCGACTTACTGCGGGTCCAAGTTCACCAGAGCGACCACGGGGTCCGGGGGGTCCAATGGGGCCGGGCAGGCCGCTCATACCATCCTTACCAGAGGCTCCAGCAGATCCAGTGGGTCCCTGTAATGGAGGGCGGACAGGTCAGCCCACACGGTCACTATTAATCACTGCTACTATAGTACATTTCTTTTTTAGAAGGACTAGGCAGGAGCAAAATGAAGCCATTCACTATATCTGTATCTAACAGAATAAATGCACGGCTGTTGTACATTAGAATACAGCTACAGAATACATGCAGTAATGGCCAAGTAATGTTGAATTACCATCTTGGAAATTTTGATTAAGCCGCTAATGCAATGCTAACGCATACGGACGTAAGGATTCCACGATATTCAATGTGCTAAAGTCCCATAGTACACAGTAACTCCAGTCATACTCACTCTGGGTCCAGCGGGGCCAGAAGATCCAGCGGGTCCAGTCTCTCCGGTGTGACCCTATAGGGGGACAGAGGCATTGCTGTATTACACCACATTTGGCCCCTGCACACAGAATCACTGGGGGCCCCTCGAGTGTCGTCTGAGTCGACGCAAAATGTTGAATCGCAGATCTATTGCATATGGTGCTGAATGATGTAACCAGGCTACAGATAATTAATCAGGTCCATTCATGTATGACAAAGCGATTTATAATAGTAATGTTTTACTGAGGTTGGATGGAGAAGATGAATATTGGGGGGAAAATAAGAAATTGCTTTTAACCTGTGTAGAATGACCTGTCGAAGAACCTCAGGTTAGGCTGTACTGGAGCAACACAAGATGGCCGCTCACACTAATTAACCAGCAAAACTCTATCCTGTGTAGCTGGTGTGGGGAAACCTTTATTAAAAATCCCTACAAACTAACACTACTGAAGTCAAGGTGTAATTTCCGCCAGGGTAGGGTGTCGGTTGGTGGGCTGTGAGTTGGCGCATTTACTCACAGCGGGTCCGGGGAGACCCTGCAGGCCAGTGAATCCTCTGTGTCCCTTCAGGCCTCTCTCTCCACCTTCTCCAGACTCACCCTTGTCACCACGAGCACCAACACCACCCTGCAAGTGGAGGGAAAATTAAACGGGTGTCCTGAACATTTGCCTGAATTGTATTTTTATTATTATTATTATTATTATTATTAATTTGTTGTTGTTGTTTAAGTGATGAATAAATCCTGTTGTGGCATGTTTCGTGTAATTTTGAGGAGTTAAAATGGCAGACTTACAGCGGGGCCACGAGCACCAGCAGGACCGGCGGGACCGGCGGGGCCAGCGGGACCCTAAAACAGAAAGAGAGAGATGAGTATGAGAGATGTCAAAAAAGAAACAACAAACAGGCCATTGTTGCCAGTTAATCTAATGCAAAATTGTAAATGTTTTCAGTACTTGGGGCAAGTCACGCTAGCTCTGAGATAGTGACGAACAGCCAAGAGCTATACCTGAATACTGTGGTATAGTATATCTCTTGTTATGAATGTCATACCCTTTATTCTTCTGTTGTTGTGGGTATATAACCCTTTAAGTTGCAAGATCACAAATATGTGATTAGAATGTTCTTAACATTCTGTTGTAGAATGTTCTTAACATTCTAATGCTGATGTAACAATCACCACTGGTAATTGGAAGCACTAGTGTTGTAGAACACTGACTTAGAATCTTGAAAAAACTTTTTTTTAAAAACCTACTCTCCAAAGGGTTAAGTCCTGTCTCACTACAGACAGTAAACATGTGACGGTTTCTCACTCGTGCACTCCTGTGAAGGCCTTTCTTACATGACGTGGTCAGGGGGGATCTGTGTGTGGGAATTGCTAAAGGGTCGGAATACTTACAGACTCTCCGCGGTCGCCAGATTTGCCAGCGGGGCCGACGGGACCTGGAGCGCCAGGGGGTCCGGGGGCACCAGGAGCACCAGCAACGCCAGTCTCACCACGGTCTCCCTGAAGAAGGAGGGAAGGCAGGGTCAGAACAGTGTGTGTGTGTGTGTGTGTGTGTGTGTGTGTGTGTGTGTGTGAGAGAGAGAGTGTGTGTGTGAGCATGTGTGTGTGTGTGTGTGTGTGTGAGAGAGAGAGTGTGTGTGTGAGCATGTGCATGTGCTTGAGTGTGTGTGTGTGTGAACGTTTGTGTGTGTGAACATGCATGTGTGTGAGCATGTGTGTGTGTGTGTGTGTGTGTATGTGTGTGAGCGTTTGTGTGTGAGCGTTTGTGTGTGTGAACATGCATGTGTGTGAGCGTGTGTGTGTGTGTGTGTGTGTGTGTATGTGTGTGAGCGTTTGTGTGTGTGAACATGCATGTGTGTGAGCGTGTGTGTGTGTGAGCGTTTGTGTGTGTGAACATGCATGTGTGTGAGCGTGTGTGTGTGTGTGTGTGTGTGTGTGTGTATGTGTGTGAGCGTTTGTGTGTGTGAACATGCATGTGTGTGAGCGTGTGTGTGTGTGTGAACATGCATGTGTGTGAGCGTGTGTGTGTGAACATGCATGTGTGTGATCGTGTGTGTGTGTGTGTGTGTGAACATGCATGTGTGTGAGCATGTGTGTGAGCGTGTGTGTGTGTGTGTGTGTGTGTGAACATGCATGTGTGTGAGCGTGTGTGTGTGTGTGTGTGTGAACATGCATGTGTGTGAGCATGTGTGTGAGTGTGTGTGTGTGTGTGTGTGTGTGAACATGCATGTGTGTGTGTGTGTGTGTGGCCTGGCACAGTTTGCACTAGAGAAAGGGGCAGAGAGTTTCTCTGGTTGTGGAGAGAATCCACAGACTTACCTTGGCTCCAGCAGGTCCGTCACGTCCGGCAGATCCCTCAGCACCAGGAGCTCCCTACGAGAGAACAAAAACACGCTGGTCAAAGTCGGCGCTTTCCCAAAAGTGAAATGATTATAAACAGATACAAAATACACAGCAGAGTCAGGCTAGGAACCCAGCGGATCGGACGGCGAAGTCTCTTACCTCACGTCCAGATTCACCAGGAGCACCAGCCAGTCCAGAGGGTCCCATGGGGCCAGGGGGACCACGCTCTCCAGATGGGCCGCCAGTTCCCTGTTTTCCGAGCTCTCCCTACGGGACGGGTCACAGGACAGGTAGACTTCAGTTAGGCTGCACTGCAGTTAAATTTAAACTTTTGAAATGGATCGAAGTCGGAGCGTCTGTGAAACACCCCGTTGGTTTCTGGAAAGAAGATCTACACTGGATCTGATCTCATATTGAGCGTCCTCTCAAGTCGATTTCAGAAGGGGCTGGAATATAAAACGTGCTGGTATATGAAGTGTACCTGAAAAAGCATGGAAAGAGTTCGGAGGAACACAGCTCTCTGGATGCTCCCTCAGCTGAGATATCACTTAATTCAGCAGAAGCCATTTATCATTCAGGTGAGATTCTGTCAGCGACTTAAAGCAGAATCACACCCCCGTCACTGCTCTCCAGTGAATGTTCAGTGATGAAGATCTAGACCTAGACTTGGATTCCACCAAAATGCGTGTCCCTAGTTTTCAATTACAAATAAATGTTTTTCTTCGCAAGCACAGCTGTGCTAGGATACATTTGTTCACTTGCCAAACTGTGTTTAAGATTTAAAAAAAAAAATATTTAGGATAAATGGTTATTGAATCCAGGCTTTGGAAAGTCACTGGACCCTGAGGGGACCCTCAACACCAAACGTATATCATGTTCTAATCCTCGGTTCAATACTTCCTAACGGCGACGGCTAGCGCCACATAGCTTGCCACTTTGTTTTATTTGCCTTTAAACGGGCAGGCAGCCATCTTAGATTTGAGAGGGGGTGGGTCTGTGGGCGGGGCACAGTGTCTGAGCCCCGCCCTGTTAACCACTGTCTCAGTCATTAATGTCCCTTCTTGGATTTGACCAGGTGTGTCGGTGTGAATAATTAAATTCATAATTTAATAATAATTTAATGAGTAATTCTCAGCATTAAGGCCGAAGAAGTGGCACACAAACCATTAGGCCTCACGTGAGAGACGAGACGAGGCTAATTATACGGTCAGGCATTTGAACACTTCTTAGTAAAGCTTCTTTCAATGTTTATATAAAGGGGCCAATGCTAAAGATTCACTTTTGTGAAAAAAAAACACGTTACAATACACAATACATGAAAATTACAGATCCAAATATGAGATCCAAAATATGTACAATACTTTCATATCTGGACACACATTTCAATTAAGCTTTCTAAACCATTTTTTTGATGTTGACACTTTCGTACTGTACATATATTTCAGAATGCATTTCATTTTATGAAATATTCTACAATGTATGCAAAAATTACATATTAAAGGGGCAAAGAAAATAAATTCTCATAAATTATGACACGTCAATGTATTTATATATTACAAATAGTTCAAGATTGAATATTTGGAAATATATTACCTTTAACAAGCACAGCTAGATCATTTTAAATGACACAAACTCAAAATGTCACCGCTCAGGTCCCCAATGGAAAAAGGGGGCTGTCAGTGCACATGTATTAGCCTGTGCAAGCAGTATACTGAATTACGGTATATCAACTATGGTATATCAACGGGATAATTGATCTGATGATATTTTTGTCTGGTTTATAAACCATGCCTGAAAAAGAGATGTTGGTACACAAGTGTTATCCAGGGGCACCATTACGGCGTGTTGTGGGGGGAGCGACTGCACCCTGCTGGGTAAATACTCACAGATGGGCCGGGGAGACCGGGGAAACCACGCTCGCCTCTCTGTCCGGGCAGACCCACGATACCACGTGATCCAGCGATACCCTGAGGTCCGGAAATACCAGGAGAACCCTATAGGGTGGAGAGAGAGAAAAAATCTGTGACGACTGTGTCCTCAGCAGTTTCCATGAAATAGACGTCTCTTTTTTATGGTAATGATGGCAAATTTCTTCAGGCAAACTCATTTGTGGCAAAATGCGTTCAAAGACCCAGTGCTGAGCCTGATCAGTGCAGCTTGCGATGGCCTACAGGGGGCAGTGCTGGGCAGCGAGTCAGATGTTGTTGACAGAGATTTATTTGTGATTTTGGATTGCGGAGGGGGGTACTTACAGCAGGCCCGTCACCACCGGGGCCTCCCTTCTCCCCAGCTGGTCCGGGGGGTCCAGCAGGTCCAATCTCACCAGAGCGACCAGCGGTTCCAGTGTCTCCACGGTTACCCTTCTGGCCTTCCTTTCCACCGGGTCCAGGGGGGCCAGGGGGACCGCTGTTACCCTAAAAAGAGAGAGAGAGAGAGGTGTTAGCTTTCATGAAACACGTTTCTTCAGTAGCGCTTTTTAAAAAAAGGTGTATTGGGTCTGTTTTGTTAGGCTATTTCTCATGACACCTTGGTATTCCAGCGCATGATGTTGAGTTAAGGCTGACAAGTGTGATGAAATTACGCACATAAATAAATGTGTGCGTATGTGAGAGTGCAGATTTAAGAGCACAAAGGCACGTGCCCCGGGAACGCCGGTGGTGGTCATATTATCACGACATATTATTCCAGTTTCAGAATGTCAGGGCTGCAATGTAGACTTCCAGGGGATTCCAGACTATTATCAGCGACGGGCAAACAGCACTCAATGTGACGCGATGCCCGATCTCAACCAATCGAAATGCAGCCGAGACCGGCGTACATGAGAGTCGCTGCCCTGCCCTAATCTGCTCCTCGTTCCAGGGTGAAGTGAGTGAGCGATGCGAACAGGTGCATTGTGGGGAGTGTAGGCTAATGGATCAGGGGTGAGATGTTGGGCATATAAGAGGGGTACTTACAGAAGGACCTGGGGGTCCAACTCTGCCAGCAGCACCAGGGAAACCAGTAGCACCCTAAACAGTGAGACAGATACAGACATCAGACGTCTAAAGCACTAACACACTGACCTAGGGCATTAATACTAATGAAACGCATCTATAATTTAATCCAACATTTCAATTTATTTTTATTTTATTGGATTTTTGACGAGTACTTACAGGGGGACCAGCAGCTCCACGAGCACCTTTGGGTCCATTAGAACCAACGGGACCCTGTCAAGACACAACTTGACATCAGTACGCAGGCGAAAAACACAGCAGGTTCATAAACCTGTCCTCCAAACCCATCATTCATTCGTGTGTGGGTGGATCAGGTTAAAGAACGGGGGGGGGGGGGGGGGTCTGGTCTGTGTGGGTCAGGTTAAACACTGCAAGAAATGTCTGTGTTTTAGTCTTGTAATGAGACTTAAAATCTTTTATTTTTTTCTCTAAAGTAGAAAATATTATCTTGTTTTAAGTTACTTTTTGCTTGACAGGTGAAATTATCTCACCCCATTGGCAATCTTTGTGTCTTATTTAGCAGAAAAGTAACAGAAATAAGATTATAAAGTAAATATAAGATTAAAATGCTTGTCAAGATTTGGTTTTTTGAAGTGAAGGATGGGTGGGAGGGGGAGGGGGGGTTGTGTTTTTGGGGGAGCTGGGAGACAGGAAGTGTGAGAGTGCTGGTCCAAATGTACCTGAGGTCCAGGAGCACCAGTAGGTCCAGCAGCACCAGGAGCACCAGCGTCACCCTTTGCACCATTGTCTCCAGCCTCACCCTTAGCACCAGCCAGGCCATCACTACCCTGAGAGGGGGGAGAGGGTGAGGAAGGTCAGGGAGGCGTAGAACCAGTGAACAACCTTAACTCCCAGTGCAGCCGCAGTTATTTTCCTTCCACAGACTGTCAGAGATCATCGCTGAAGAATGCTATTTCGCTAAAAAGTTATTAGTTATGATAAACTGGCACAAACCCTCAAAATATGTGTAAAACGACATCTTTACAGCTGATCATATTCTTTTGTTCCCCCAGCCCATCAGTTTACTAAACAAATTGTAATAAGGAAATCCTGTCAGGCACTAAGCACTATGGGCCTAATTTACTACACAACCTTTAGCGTGTGCAAAGCCTTTTAGCACTCGCAAAGCCAATAACATGACAAATGATTGGTCACGGTATTTGTTTTGCACCCAATGATTGGTTGTGTTATTAGTTTTGCGTGTGCTTAAAGTTTTTTCACCCGCTAAAGGTCTTAGTAAATCAGTCCCTATATGTCAGGTATGGCTGAGTGTTTTATATTCATGATTCTTTAATGTTTTTGTATTGATCTTAATGCCGCACAATCAATTCCCTCTGGAATTATAATGAAATCTGAGCCTGAGGCAACGTTCCACCTCGTTGAGGGGGAATAAAACTTCTCTTATATGAACTGAAAATTACATAGGCTGCTAAATTACAGCATCACCCATTTCCCTTTGATGGATGTTTGAGCTGACTGATTAATACTGAATATCAAGCAACGCTTGTGACACAAGATACAACATATCTCCATGCTCCATGCATGCCTAAGGTCTGTGTACTCGGCTCCTAAAAAACCCATGTTTCAGGCTGTTGTGCGTATGACGACACGGACTGGCTGGTGTACTTACAGGGGGACCAGCAAAGCCACCAGGTCCGGGGGCACCAGACTCTCCACGCTCGCCCTGATGGATGGATGGAGGGAGGGAGGGAGAGAGAGAGAGAGAGGTTTAGTAATGTGTGGTAAGAGATAAGTGGAAGTTAATGTAATATAATCGAATGTCGTGTAAAGGCATGTTTTTTTATTTTATTTATTAAACTGGTGGAAAGTGTTTTCGGGACTGCCTCTATTCTTAACGCACATGTGGTGTTGTACGTCCATTACAATGGACATTGTGCCATCACGCATTGAGCTGCCTCCAGCTGTGCAGCGGGACAGGGTGTCCTCGACTCCAGCGTTCCGGAACAATCCCAACACGTAGATAAAGGGGAGCGTGGAACCTTCACACAATGTGTCGCCATGGTTATGCTAAGTGACGGTAACAGGATGATGTCATGTGGAACCTTCACACAATGTGTCGCCGTGGTTATGCTAAGTGACGTAACAGGATGATGTCATGTGGAACCTTCACACAATGTGTCGCCGTGGTTACGCTAAGTGACGGTAAACAGGATGATGTCATGTGGAACCTTTTCTCTTTTATGTGGTGTGCTAGCAAATGTTGTAGGCCTTGGGTGTCTGTGGTTGCACTAGTCTGACCAGCCTGTATGACCTAAATTTAGGGGTACTCACAGGTCCACCACGGGCGCCAGATGGGCCAACAGGGCCGCCGGGACCAGATTCGCCCTAGAGAAGAGGAAAGAGTGGAGTCACACGTCAGGTGCAACCATTAAAAAAAAAAAAAAACACACAACTGTAGATTATTTTATTCTTTATCACTGTGCTCAGATTAAACTGTGTTAGGTTACCTACTAGGATGCTAACATTCCTCTTTGCTTTGGTGCTGCACTACAAATCAAAGTCACTAGGTGCTGTGTCTGTCTGTAGATTAATAGTTGATGTGTCTAACAGGACAGATATAATTTAAATGATGAATTACACCACCAGTGCAAAGTTATTATTATTCACTCATCTTTTATATTGATGTAATATATCAAAATATATCAATGCCGTAGGGCATTGATCTCTAGATGCCATGTTATTCATCAGGCTTGGTTTTGTAATGGAAGGATGAAAATTCCTGCGATTCCTCGTCTCCCCTGCGGACACACCCACCTTGTCACCAGAGGGACCGGCGGGGCCAGGGAGACCGATGGGACCAGTCATACCGCGAACGCCATCCTTGCCAGGGGCGCCATCGCCTCCCTTAGCACCAGAGTCACCCTGAGAAGAGAGACCAGGTGATGTGAGTACCTGGGCACACCACTAAGCATCTGACCAGCACCAGGGTCTAGCTTCCTTTAGCTTAGCAATAGAATAAACAGCAATGAGATTAATAAGCACTTTGACCCAGTGATTCATGTTCATATGTTAATATATAATTGGGCTACATAAGGTGTTTCAGCAATGACTCTTCCAGGACATTATATGAATCCAAAACATTCTCTCTTCTATGTTAACTCTGGGCGTGTATGCCACGCATCTTATTGCCTTACATTACAAGCATTTAGTAGACGCTCTTATCCACAGCAACACAATTTTTACATAGTATCCATTAATACAATATGGATATGTACTGAAGCAATCAAGTACCTTGCGCAAGGGTACAGCGTCCTACCTGGGAATCAAACCTGCAACCTTTGGGTTGGATTCCCTAATCATTACACTATTGTACTATGCCATTGTGCTATTCCATCTCATGATTTGGAAACGGGATGCACTACCTTTTCGATAGCAAAGCGCTACATGCTAAACTGCGTGCAGTGCAGTAAGCCCTGCCACCTGGCTGTAGTGCGCGGTGTGGGGCGGAGCTTCACGGAGTAGGCGCGGCGCAGGCAGGTGTGGGGGGCGTGGACACTTACTCTGTCACCCTTGAGGCCTGGCAGGCCGGCGGAACCACGCTCACCGGGCATTCCCTGAAGACCTGGAGCTCCCTGACCACCTGGGGCACCAGAAGCGCCCGCCTCGCCCTAAAACAAGGAGAGAGAGAGATAGAGAGAGAGAAAGAGAGAGAGAGAGAAGGAGGTGAGGGAAATGATCAATGTCTAAATGAGAGAAATCCAAATGATGAATAAAACATAATGCATTGTGTATAGCACATACTACCATGACTATTATTACTGCTACTAATAATAATAATAATTACATATTAATAATTTACTATAGTAATGTGAAATAACCCATAATATTAACCAGCTGCAGCCTCTTTCAGCGATGGGCTTCCTTGATATCAGCCAGTGCCCACGGTGCCCAGGCCTCGCAATACCAGCGTAGCTTAGTGTAGCGCTGCTTCCTGTTAGCTCACCTTAGCTCCATCGTTACCACCAGAACCAGGAGAACCACGGGGTCCAGCGGGTCCAGCAGCGCCAGGGGCACCACGCTCACCAGGGAAACCTCTGTCGCCCTGGGCGGAGGGAGGGGAGAAGAGAGGTGCCGTTAGCATTGCGGGTCGCGGGAGCATAAGTGCTCGGCCATTTTGTTTTGTCCATCATCCATCGATACTCACTCTGGAACCAGCGGGGCCAACAGCACCAGCCTCGCCAGGTACACCCTGAGAAAGACAACAGCAGGCATACATTAGCGTTAGCCACAAAAAAATTACTTTATAATGTACCCATTTCCCATAATTCTTTGTTTTTACTGTTTTATTATCAGTTATAACTGATTTTTTTTATCATTTATAAAATTTTTGCTTGAGAGATTTTATTTATACTATTAATTGTACTTGATTGTTTGTATTTCTACTAGCATTACTTATTTATAATGAGACTGTGAATGTCTTTGGGCTGCTGCTTTGTAACAAAGAATTAATGTTTATTATGATTATTGTTATTGTAGTTGAAGATCCTGGCTGGATCTTTCTGAATGTCAAGTAATTCATTTCCGTAATTTTTTTTTTCAAGTTATATAATTTAACATCCTGGTCACTCAGTTTTGTTGTCATTGCTGTGACCTCTGTGACCTTTCTGACCTGAAATGGAACACAGAGACACAGCCCCAAGGTGAGGATCTATTGAACTTACCTGCTCACCAGCCTTGCCAGTCTCACCAATAGCACCCTGGGGTCCGGGCATACCCTGAAAGAGAGGCACAGAACACAGGGGTGTTGGAGATCTCAGGAGCTGACAGCGAGGAGCAGAAGAGGACCCGCACGGCGGTCCCAGTCCCTTTTCCGAAAGTTTTCCGGAGGAGCGCTCACCTGGAATCCAGCGGCGCCACCAGGACCCTGCTCACCTCTGTCTCCAGAAGGCCCCTAAGAAGCAAAGGGTGAACAGGTATTAAATAAAGAAGTGTGATGGGAAGAAATCGCCCAGGCAACAAGAACGACACAAAGGGGGGGGGGGGGCAAGAGGATAGCACTTAGCATTATATTTAAGATCATGTTTGGGTGTGTGTGCATGTGTGTACATGCATGCGTGCGTGCATGCCTGTGTGTGTGTGTGTGTGTGTGTGTGTGTTTGAGCTGATGCTACTGCATTTACAATCACTGAAAAAGCCACTCAGGGTCCTGATGCATTACTGAATTTAAACATGAATATGTACATTAACTTCATAAAAAATGAAACGTGAGAAAACGTGGGGGCACTTACAGCATGGCCTGGAGCGCCTGGAGCACCAACATCTCCGTCTTTACCAGGGGCGCCCTGAGCACAAACAACAAACGTTATTTACATATCATAAACTAAAGATATAAAACATGAACATGCATGCCCCATCCTATGACAGTATAGTGCTCATGGTAATCATGACCGTAAATCCAAGTCTTGCATCCAAGGAAAACGTACTGCAGTGTTTTTTTTAAAGTAAAATTAAAATGGATAAAAGTTAAAAATATGCTTATCTGTTGTGACAAGAGTAAAAGTTTGGGGCCTGGTTGCTACGGTGTGGTGGAGTGTCGTCTGAATGTAGTGCAATGGCTGATGCCTGTTTTGTTTTATGGCAGTAATAATAATAATAACTTTATTTATATAGCACTTTTAAAAACACAGTTTACAAAGTGCTTTGACAGACAAAATAAAAGCAGAATACTCAGCTCATGAATTTAAAAGGCAATGAAACATTAATAAATTGATTAAATTCATCGGACAGAGACGGAAGAGAGCAAACAAGGCTTGGGTACTTACGACGGCACCGCTGGGTCCCACGAGACCTCTCTCACCGGACTTGCCTCCCTCACCCTTGGGAAGATAAAAACAAAACCATTGCATTTTTGCGCTCAAAAAATTTTTTCCCCCCCGTGTCTGGATACCAGATAGATCCAATATTATATCCGGTCAAGTCAGTTCCGTTTCTTTGAAATTTAACCAAAGGGACCAGCTTGTTGGATAGTCATTACCGTTGGCCCTCCCTGTAGCTCAATATCACTTTTTTGTTTTGCTATCACTAATGCTAATGCTAATTCTTCAGGGGGTCAATGAGAGGTCAGGTGATGATAAGAAGCCCCAGCCCTCTCTGTAAACAGTGTGAGAGATATCCATCAGGGGACATGAGTGAGAATTCTGGGTACTTGCCACGCCTCATTTTGCCACATTTGTAAGCATCACCTTAGAGAACGTAACATAGTGTTCTGTCCAGTGCTTTGTCAATGTAATACAAGGCACTGCAGGCATTATGAGACTAGAGGGGGGCAAACGGTGTACTTTGGTGGGATATGAGGCTGTAAGGGTATTCTCAGCACCAGGGGTGCTGTCAGGGATGTTGGGTCCTATGAAAAGATCTTACATTGGGCCCCACCACCACAGGCCACCCCGTCCCATACGGGTCCACTGCTCAGCACTCTCAAATAAGGAGGGTGTTTAGGGTTTTCAACAGGGGGTCCCCTGGAAGGCCTTGATGGTACTGTAGAGGGTCCCTGGCCAGACTTGATATGCAATGACTATATACTGTATATATACTGGGAAAAATATTTCAAAATATAAAATCTTTTGTTAAGTAGAACTTTTTAAAACTTATGACAGGGGGGTACCCTGGATGCCTTTGAGACAGGGTGGGGGTCCCTGGATGAGAAAAGTTTGAAAACCCCTAGTTTAGGGGTTTAGGGAACTTACAGCGGCGCCCTTGGGTCCAGGGAATCCCATGACACCGGGCTGACCTCTTGCTCCAGAAGGCCCAGGGGCTCCAGGGCGGCCATCTTGTCCAGCAGGACCCTGTCAAAAGAGGGAAAGAGTTTGTGAGCCATCCTCTCAACTTGCCTGAGTAATATTTCTTAAAATAACTCAATACGATGCCGTCACAGGCCTTTCGTGTCTTTTTGAATGTGTCTGTTATTAGATGTTGGCTCTTGGCGCTATTTGCTTTTTTTACAATAGATCAAGGTGTATTTCCTCTCCTGAATAGCGTCACCTTAGCTGATGACTCTCAGGTCTACACAGGTTATAGGAACACTCATAGAATGATTTCAGATGGGCATTCATTATGTGTCGCGATGCTTCTAACTGAATTTTTCCGAATCGAATGACGAAGACTACTCCGTAAGATCTTCCCATCGTTCCGGTGCTATGGAAAGCAGTCCGTTGGTCTTAGAGGAGGTATGACAGAGGGCAAGAGGCTCAATACTCACACTTGGGCCAGTCTTGCCATCAGGCCCAGGGCTGCCAGGACTACCAGTCATACCCTAGAGCAGAGAGAGTGAGAGACGGGCACAGGCACAGGTCAGTGGCCGGTGGGCATATTGCCTTAAAATAATGTCTCTGTTTTTCCTTATGTGCACATTGGATTTCAGCTCCAACCAGGCGCTATAAAGAGGCCTAGCTGTGCTCCCTAAACATCGGCATTCAGGGGTTCATTTGTGCGGACAGACGTAAGGATGCCACTCACCTTGGATCCGGGCATACCAGCCTCTCCGTTGCGTCCAGACTCACCAGTAGAACCCTTGGCTCCTACGGCTCCAGGTCCACCACGCTCACCAGTGGCACCCTGAGGAAGAGGAGAAGAGGAGGAGGTGGAGGAGAAGAGAGAAAGAGGGGAAGAGAGGAGAGATGAGGTGAGTTCTACTTCAGAACCATGGACAGCACCCTGTAGCTCTATACACCTGCATGACTTGGGACGAATGCATGCAGGAGAAGACGATCAATTATATCAATTAAATAACGGGCAATGTGCCTCATAAGATACCATTCATTTTAATAATAAACTGATTAAATTATCAAATTTTTATTCACACAGATTCACACACATTAAATTATTCACACTTATTTATTAGCATCCTCTGATTGTGGAAGCATCACTCGAGCTTGGATATGTTGTGTGTGTGTGTGTGTGTGTGTGTGTGTGTGTGTGTATATACACATGTGCATGTACATGTATTATATCCTCCTGTTCTGTGATCAGCGTGCTTGTGAGAGCCGTTGCTATAGAAACGCTCCATAGTGGAAAGAATGCAGTGTTTTATCAGCTCACCTTGGGGCCACCAGCACCATCAGAACCAGGGAAACCACGGTTTCCGGGGGCACCCTGTGGGGGGAATGGAAACCGTCACACACCTGTCCTGTTAACATGTCCCTCCCTAGCCCGCACAGGTGGCTCACACAGGTGACACAACAGTGGGCCTTTCCTTCCTGGTTTAGCTCCTGATAAGCTAAGCCACTCTATTGGACAAAATGCGTCACACATGCCACGATGCTACATGAAAGTGACTGCATGTGAGGAGACCGCGCCTCTCTGGCGGTCCATTTTCGAACTCCATAAGACCCGGTCACAACTCCCGATAGGAATGGCAGGTGGGTTCTTTGAGTGGGACGGGTGTTGAGGAAGGACAGGCAGACAGAAGGACAGAGGGAAGGACGTACGCGCTCTCCGGAGGCTCCACGAGCTCCAGCACCGCCGGGCTCACCACGGCCTCCTCTCTTGCCCTCCTCTCCAGCGGGGCCTGGGGGGCCTTGGATTCCAGCGGGTCCCTGGGTAGAGAGAGAACACAGAGACGAATGTCAGACAGTCCTCCGCAGCTTTGGCTCGACTGGGGTGGCAGTGTTGTGTAATGGTTAGGGTACTGGGCTTATAACCTGAAGGCTACAGGTAGAGCGAGTAGAGCCCGGTAGAGCGAGGTTCATAACCTGCATTGCTTCAGTATGTATCCAGCTGTATAAATGGATACTGTGTAAAACACGTAAAAGCTGTCTAAGCCTGTGGTGTAGCGTATCAGCAGAGGCATCCCTGAGTCTGAATGATACCCTTACACACAGTTCACTACCGGTCATTCAATTAAATCGATTAGTTGAGAACTCCTCATAGAACATTATGGGCATTTTTCAACTCGTGAGTTGAGTTTCAATTAATTCATGAAAAAGACTTGAATTGAAACAGAATTGGCTATAATCCTGGTCTCCGTGTTGCTGCATAGATCAGCTAACATCTGTTATCAGGATTCTTATGCAGCCAAATATACTCTTATCCCTCACAGTGCTTTTGGTGTAATGGTGTTATTGATAAATATTAGATATTAGGGTAAATATTAGGTGCGGCAGATTAAATGTCAGATATGTGATGTGTGTGTTTATGTGTGTGTGTGTGTGTGTGTGTCAGATTTCTTGGCAGCAGACGTAAACGGCAGGTGTACTTACGGACTCTCCCTTAGCACCATGCTCTCCCTTGGAACCAGGAGCACCAACCTCACCCTGTGGTGGAGGGGGGGGGGGGAAAGAGGGTTAAAACTTTGCACACTCCTGCATCGGCTGAGGTGAAATGCGCCCTGACTCACGTCCATGGCATTGGGAATGCTTTTTATTTTGTTTTTTCTGTTTGTTTTTTTAAAGTAAAATGCTGTTTTAACCCTGTAAGGTGTAAGATCACAAATATGTGATTAGAATGTTCGTAACTGAACATTCTAATGCTGATGTCACAATCACCACTGGTAATTGAATGCCAGTTCTAGAATGCCGACTTAGAATTTTGAAGAAAAAAAAAACCTTCCCAAAAAAAAAAAAACCTACTCATCAATACTCTCCAGTGGGTTAAGGATAATACTCACTGTGTTACCCTTAGGACCAGGAGCACCACCAGCGCCCTGAGATCCGGGAGGTCCTCGGGGTCCGGGGAATCCAGGAGCACCAGCCATGCCAGCAGCGCCCTGTAAAGAAAAGGGTACAGAGAGGGCGCTTTAGTAACAAACATTTTTTTTTAAAGCACCGACCAATGAAAAACATGACAGCATTAATGAAGGGCTGAGGAACAGTACTCACAGGAGCGCCCTTTGCACCGGCGGCACCATCGAGACCGGAGTTACCCTGGAGGAGGGGACAGAGAGCAGAGACCGGTGAGCACTGGGAGGTGGGCCGCAGGCGATGGCGAGCTCCACGGTTTGCTCTGACGGCGGAACAGTACTCACAGCGAGGCCGGCAGAACCAGCGGGTCCGGGGTTACCGGGCTCACCGCGGGCACCTGGAGCTCCATCAGAACCACGGCCTCCCTGAGGGCCAGCATCTCCCTGTCTGGGGGGGGGGGGGGGGGGGGTGGGGGCCCCATTGTAGTGTCAGTATGACGTGACCTCTTCACCTGAAGTTGTCCAAGGCAGGTGAGGTACACAGCAAAAAATGTCTTTCTTAACAAGTATTTTAGTTTTTTAATGAGACTTAAAAAACTTATTTAGTAGAAAGGTTGAAAATATTAGTCAATAATAATATTGTTTTAAGTTAATATTTGCTTGACAAGTGAAATTATCTTACCCCATTGGCAAATCTTGAAATGAGTAAAACTATCTTAATATAAGATTTTTAAAAATGAGATTTTAAGTCTAAATATAAGACTAAAATGGCTGTTAAGGTTGACTTTTGCAGTGTACCAAAGCTTCTCTTGTTCTGGATCAATCTCAGTCCAATGAGATCGATTGGACCACCACAACCGCTCTCAAAAAACAAGATGGCTGATGACCTGCTTCTCAGGCATAGGCTAAAAGACTTGATTGATTTTAATAAGCCCTATAAAATATCTCAGAGGATAAAATAACTGTAATCTGTAATCCTTTCCATTCAAGAAGAAATGCACAATGCAGGTATACAAATGAATGATGTCATACAGTCAATGTGTTGGCATGTGTGGAGTCTAGACAATGCAATGCTTCTGCAGATATGAAATGACAGTATACAGTGATGAAGATATTGTGTACGAGCGGTAATAAAACCGCTATCTTAGTTATCTCTGGTGAACTTCATCAAGTACTGATCCAAGATGTCACCTAACCCTAACCCAAAATCTAACTCTAACCCGAACCATTTGTACACAAAAACTAAACTGCTCCAGGAACAAAAAGCATATATATACGGTAAATGGTAAATGGACTGCACTTATAAAGCACCTTTATCCAAAGCGCTTTACAATGGCCTCTCACTCACCCGTTCACACACACATTCACACACCAATGGCGGCAGCCACCATGCAAGGCGCTAGCCTGCTCATTGGGAGCAATTTGGGGTTCAGCGTCTTGCCCAAGGACACTTCGACATGTGGACAGGAGGAGCCGGGGATCGAACCGCCAACCCCGCAATCAGCGGACGACCCGCTCTACCTCCTGAGCCACAGCCGCCCCTATATATATATATATATATATATATATATATATATATATATATATATATATATATGCGTTCTTCCTCTAGATGTAATTTTGAGAGTGGCTATTATTTCACCTGCTCCCTGGAGCTGTGTGGCATTGTCACCGTCTGGCTACTCTGTCCGCCTGTCCGACAGGTGAGGGGCGCGTGTACCTGTGAAGGTCGCAGGTGAGGCCGCTTACCTTAGATCCAGGGCCACCGGGGAATCCAGAGGGTCCAGCAGGTCCGGTGGGGCCCTAAAACACATCATGAGGGACAGTTGAGTGCCTGGAGATCACATACCAAGATTTCGGCTCACTCAAACTAGGTTCTGCATTATTCTCAAGGGGATTCAGTGGGAATTGGGTGCATGATAGACCTACACAAGGATTATACATTCGCTCTGAGGTCTAGAGTCAGTCAAGGGGGATACATGGGGCCTGTTTTTCCCCTTGTTAATATGAACGCAAACACAAGTGTGCTTCTAGTGTGCTTGTGTTTCGTGTCTCATATCTCTATCTCAGTACATTGCCACACATTCATGTAGCAGAGGCTAAAGTGACTTGCAAGGCAAAAAACATAAGTGCATTCAAATAGGTGAATACTACCAGAAATACTAAAGAAAAGGACCATTAACACGTATAGGCCCTGCAGACGGATTGAGCGTTTGCAAGAAGTGCTTGATCATACTATTACATACTATTTACAAAGGCCGCTGTGTCCTGACGATTATATTCAACTGATCTAATGACATGATCTAGAATGAGATGAAATGCTAAGATTGTGGCCTAAAAGAGAAGATATTGTGTCATACAACGTATTAAAACGTTATTATTATTATTTAGGTTTTTGATACTTACAGGAGGACCGGCAGCACCTGCAGCTCCATCGTTACCACGAGCACCCTGTGGGAGAACAACTGGGATCAGCACTGGGAACAGAACCGGGAAAACTGAACTCAAGCTAAGCTAAAAACAAGGGTATGGCCAATGCCTCCAATGGGATTAAAATTCTATTTGTTCTCCCGCTATTTTACTGTACACTAATATGGACTGAGGCTCACTGTAAACATAAGGGCCTCAGTTCTTCTCATTTTTAGTGGGCATGTCTAATTTTTAGGGGGCAGCATGCATTTCTCATTGTGAGTGGGCAGTATGTGTCTCAATTTGAGTGGGCAGTATGTATGTCTCATTTTGAGTGGGCAGTATGTATGTCTCATTTTAAGTGGGCAGTATGTATGCCTCATTTTGAGTGAGCAGTATGCATGTCTCATTTTGAGTGGGCAGTATGTATGTCTCAATTTGAGTAGGCAGTATGCATGTCTCATTTTGAGTGGGCAGTATGTATGCCTCATTATGAGTGGGCAGTATGCATGTCTAAATGGGACTCTACCAAACAGGCTGGGGGGATAGGAAGTCTGGTGCCTCTTTTAACCTTCCAGAGTATTAGAAGGACCCTACACCTGCTTTTTGAAGAACTAGCAGAAGCTAGGTAGCCTGTGCCAAATTTCGACATTTAACCAAATTGGGGAGAATCATTCTTCTTTTTTTTCTTTTCAAAGTGTGATTAGAAAGTAAGTCCAACCAGTTACTTTCCCTGAGTTTCTTGTTCCCATTTAATCTGAGCCTAATCTAAGGCCTGAGCCTTGTCGGAAAAGTAAGGGGAGTGGCTTACACAACCTAACCTACAGTTACGGGGGCCGCTTGGTGGGGTGTCAGCTTCTGCGGACAGTTCAATTGGGGATGCGGGGGGCTACCGTTGGGGTCTTTTGACTGTTGATCTTAATAGTGACTATTAGTTCACTGTTGACCTTAATAGTGAGGTCAGCCGATACCAGAATATCAATCCCACTGTTTCCCTGCGGTGTGGGGTAAAGAGGCCCCCTGATCGCAGAAAGGACAGTGGGTAATGAGGACTCATTTTTTGGGGGTACTCACAGCAGCACCAGCAGCACCAGCACGGCCTCTCTCACCAGGCAGACCACGTGGGCCCTGAGAGGAATAAGAACAAGAGGAAGAGATGTCAGATGGGCTTCTAAACATGGACACCAACACACAACTACCGATAGAGCATGTGTCACTCAAATCAAGTACTAAATGTACTGTGTGTGTATGTACACGTGCCGTGTTTCTACACAACCACAAAAAATGCACAAGAATCAGAGCTTGGGATCTCAGCAGCTCAGGATCGCTTAGGTTACAGTGAAGAAGCAGCTTAAGCTATTTGAATTAGCTTCCAATAAGTACCGGAAACCGCCTATGTTTCTTCCTTACAGTGTGTAAGTGACGATTCTGTTGTATTCACAAATATGCAGCGTTCAACCTAGTGTCACCTGGGGTGACAGGAAATGATGCTCACCATAGCACCGGGGGTTCCATTCTCACCAGCGGCACCGCCCTCTCCCTGTGGAAAGACAGACATAGCAGGTGAGCTCCCTCCAACACTTTGAAAGAACGTTCTGGAAACGGGAGATGGCATCGCTTGGGCCTAGAGATGGTGAGCTCACCTTGGGTCCAGAAGGGCCGGTATCTCCCTTGGCTCCATCTAGACCACTGAATCCCTGGAGAGGGGAGACAAAAAAGGGGTTAGCGGGGGTTCGGGGTCGTTGGGGGGTCAGCCGCCTGTCAGGATGAATCATAAGGGCTTGGTGTCGCCACGTGGTTCTCCACTCACTCTGTGTCCCTTGATCCCAGGAAGTCCAGGGGTTCCGGGGAATCCACGAGCGCCCTATCAGAGAAGACGGAATGGACATGTGATCAAAGCTGACCAATAAGATCCTACTGACCAAACAGCATTCAGGTGAATGGACATTCAGGAACATTACAATTGTAGGTAATTGTAAATGTCTATTTCTGACTATTTTTCTTCATTATCAAAATTAACTGCTATTTTTCCACTAACTGGCTAGTATTAGCAAGTATTACCCATTTGAGGTTCAACGCAGTTATGATTTATAACCAAACGCTACTGCTCACAGTAATCCAAAGAGGCTTTTTCATGCTGACGCCATTTTGTTCAGTTGTTACAATGTTCAATGAGCATCTCGGCATTCTTATCCATCGTTGTCAACACTGTTACGCTAAAGTCTAACTGCAAACGGCTACAAATACAAACATCTGCAGCTCTTTGCAGCGATCACATCATCACACATAATGCTTCACCTTCTGTGGGAAGTAGCTAAGGATATTGTGGCTGAAATCAGGGCAGAATTTCGGCAGGACTCACCTGTGCGCCAGGTGGACCACGCTCGCCACCACGACCAGGTTTACCAGACTCACCCTGAAAGAGAAGCCCAAAGTGAAGACATGAAGGGTGTAAAACCAGCAGCCTCTGAAATAAGCAGCTTTTTGTATAGAGTGGCCAGGCTTCTCCAGCAGCTATAAAGTAGTAGCTTCTAGTCCCACATAGGACTGATTTATTTCAGCAACATATCCTGCTTCTGTAAGTTATGCATTTTAGGGTGGACAAGGACACAGATCATCCATATCAACCATGTAATGTCCGCAGTAGTAAATGTTTGTCTTCTATTAAATGTCATCATACTAATATTACATAAGATATGGTTATGGACAATAGGGGTCCCACAAAATGGATTACAGGAATTGCATGTATTATTGTGATGCTGGATTCTTTCAAATAGAGACTAGCCTAATGTGGCAGTCAGCAGGTGTATATCGTGTCTGTGGCGGGTCTTTCAAATAGAGACTAGCTTAATGTCGCAGTCAGCAGGTGTATCTCGTGTCTGTGGCGGGTCTTTCAAATAGAGACTAGCTTAATGTGGCAGTCAGCAGTTGTATGACGTGTCTGTGGCGGGTCTTTCAAATAGAGACTAGCTTAATGTGGCAGTCAGCAGGTGTATATCGTGTCTGTGGCGGGTCTTTCAAATAGAGACTAGCTTAATGTGGCAGTCAGCAGGTGTATATCGTGTCTGTGACGGGTCTTTCAAATAGAGACTAGCTTAATGTGGCAGTCAGCAGGTGTATATCGTGTCTGTGGCGGGTCTTTCAAATAGAGACTAGCTTAATGTGGCAGTCAGCAGTTGTATGACGTGTCTGTGGCGGGTCTTTCAAATAGAGACTAGCTTAATGTGGCAGTCAGCAGGTGTATCTCGTGTCTGTGGCGGGTCTTTCAAATAGAGACTAGCTTAATGTTGCAGTCAGCAGGTGTATCTTGTGTCTGTGGCGGGTCTTTCAAATAGAGACTAGCTTAATGTGGCAGTCAGCAGGTGTATCTCGTGTCTGTGGCGGGTCTTTCAAATAGAGACTAGCTTAATGTCGCAGTCAGCAGGTGTATCTCGTGTCTGTGGCGGGTCTTTCAAATAGAGACTAGCTTAATGTGGCAGTCAGCAGTTGTATGACGTGTCTGTGGCGGGTCTTTCAAATAGAGACTAGCTTAATGTGGCAGTCAGCAGGTGTATCTCGTGTCTGTGGCGGGTCTTTCAAATAGAGACTAGCTTAATGTCGCAGTCAGCAGGTGTATCTCGTGTCTGTGGCGGAAATCTAGCTGAGCTGCTACACTCAGGTGGGGACTATAGTGGAATCTGAATTGTGCCGAAGTGAAGACGTGGTCCTGAGGTTTCGTGGCGGGCAGGCGGGCGAAACGAGGCGATTGTGAAACTCACATCCTCTCCGTTCTTTCCAGGAGGACCAGCTGGGCCACGGGGACCCATGGGACCCTGCGGAGGACAAACACACCTGAGTGAGCGGGACAATCACACCTGAGTGAGCGGGACAATCACACCTGAGTGAGCGGGACAATCACACCTGAGTGAGCGGGACAATCACACCTGAGTGAGCGGGACAATCACACCTGAGTGAGCGGGACAATCACACCTGAGTGAGCGGGACAATCACACCTGAGTGAGCGGGACAATCACACCTGAGTGAGCGGGACAATCACACCTGAGTCAGCGGGACAATCACAGGAAGGTGAGAAACACAATAAAGACAGGGCACAATAAAGTGGGAGGGAGAGATGTGTCAGTGTATGTGTGTGTGTGTGTGTGTGTGTGTGTGTGTGTGTGTGTGTGTGTGTGTGTGTGCTTGCAGCCTATGTAGCAAATGGAGGACAACAAGTCCACTGAATTTTCACTCTTTGTCAAACTTAAATAAAATGGCTGTGATGTTATTGGTGAGTGTCAGAGCTGACCAGAGCCAGTATACTGCATTGACCCTCATTACTTGTTTGGATGTCATTCTGTTTGAGTTGGAGTCCTGCTGTGAACTTCCACTAGGGGGCGATGCAGAGTCGTTCAGGGGGTGAGGGGTGGGAGTGGGGGGGTACTTTAACCCCAATTAAGGCAGGTGACAAGAGTAGAAGTTTGGCTGGCATTGCACTGGTGTTAGCAGTGGGATGGACAGTTGAAGATCAGGATACTCACAGAAGAACCAGACTCGCCGGGCTCACCAGGGGGGCCAGTGAATCCTTGGGGTCCCTTTTGTTTTACAAAACAAAGAAAAACAGTCAGACCTACGCGTCAGCTAGATCATCACAAAATCCTCTAAATACCAGAGAAATTAGTCCTATCTCATGCTAGCTATTAGCTAGATGACTGGATTGGAGTATATAGCCACCATCTTTCTATCTACAGTACAGGGACCACTGATACTAAGTCTACATGCTGTTTGTCGGAGGCCTGACTAGGTTCAAAGTCTTCAAGAAAGGTGGAATCTGAGGCAAGTGGACTCAAACTCTCAGCATGCCACTGACACCTACTTCCTGTGTTTCAGTCACGGATATCCTGTACAAGTGACCATGCTGGATACGCTATGTGAAGTGAAAGCATATAAAGTAATACTTACGCTAGAGCCAGCGGGTCCAGGGGGACCACGGGGACCCATTGGGCCCTGTTGGACAAAGACAGGAATGGCAATGTCACAAACTGAGCACCAAACAAGTATATGACTGAGAACGAGATGTAAGTGCACAACTATATCCAAAGAAGACTTAAAATTGGTCATGGCAAATTGAATACGAGTAAAACCAATTGGAAATTAAATGATTAATACATTACTTAATTTGAGGCTATTCTTATTACCTTGGACTCAACTTGCATTCACTGCATCCAGGATGCAACAATTTTCTTCCCACATTAAAGCATTAGAAGTCAATGACCATGTCTTTCTTTAGAGACCCCCACCTCATCTTTTAATCGAAAGTCCATAATTGTATACACTGATCACAGTATATACAAAAAATAACCGGGAAAATAGTTGCGTTATTTGAAATGGAAATTTGACTGTTAATGTTTCTCTAATTGGAGTGAATTTCAGTGTACATGCAGTGAGATATTGGTGAAGTGGTCAAGACTATAGCAACTGTATAGCAACAGACTCTATGCCATAGATAGAGTCTGTTGCTATGCTGGATGCTCAGTGGACTGTGCTAACATTAAGGGCCTAAAAGTGCGCCTTCTACTGGACCAGTTGTGTTACTGCACTGCCCTGGTTTGTCAAACTGGGCATTGCAATGTTCAGAAGAGGGCTCAGGAGCCTTCCTTACCATGGGGCCGGGCACGGGCATTCCTCCACCGCCAGATTTCTCTGCATAACCTTGAGACATTTGAGGAGAAAAGTTCTGAAGGGGAGAAAAGAAAGACGCAGTATAAGGCCAACAAACTACAAACCGTATTTCCGAGGGCAAGCGACGTTTCAAAGTAAACACGGTTGTGAAAGGAAAAACCAGAATTACATCTGAATTACATCAGGATAATTACACAGATAATCCCTTGCTGGTCTACAAAAATAAGTTTCAGCTTTTCTATTCTATACATGATGTGAGAACAAAGGGGTATTTTCTTTGTATTGGCCAATATGTATACTATATAGTTTCTTCAGTGTCTGAGTAGAGGTCAGGCCAAAAGCCGGTTAGGGGTGGGGGGGTGTGCTGATAACATCAAGTCCAGCCATTTTGTTTCACTTGTTTCCTATATTTACAGTTAGGATTCAGATATCAGACCACACCCCCAGGGCTGTATGCAGGCAGCACAACAGTCCAGGACACCAACCTTGAAATGAAATGCTCAGTTCTCTGGACCTCATATAGACCCTGCCCTCTACACAAATCTATACAGAGCCAAAGTGGTGATGTTGAGTCATTTTCCCGCCCTTTCCTGCTTGCGGTACTTACTCCGCCAAGGCCATTGGGTCCAGGGGGGCCAGGGGGTCCAGGAAAGCCAGGCTGGCCAGGGATGCCATCGTTACCTGGGGGGCCGGGGAATCCCTGAGAGATGGACAGGTGGAGAAGGCATTTTAGTGAAAATGGAGATCCACAGCTAGGCCAGGCCATGCTAGACCAGAGAGGCATGCAGCCTATCCGTGAACTGTTCATCTATCAAAGAGTTCAAAGGTCACGTTAATGGTCGTACTATAGCCCTTTCAGTTGAGGAGGTACTGCTAGGGAGGTTTTGAAGGCCTTGTGTCAGAACAGGCACAATGCATCTGGACTGAATATAACTAGACAATTTGAGGACATCATCACTGTATTTTCAGTTAAATATTACATGAGCAAAATCTAACAAAATAGATTTTCCTGACGTCTTACTTCTGAAAATGAAAGCTAGGCTGACCCTGCTACGGGAAGTAATCCCACATATGACAGAATTAAGTGTAAAAATGCACACAAAATCTGGAATTCTAAAACAAGTGAGACCCAAAAGCCAAACTACAAAAAAATGTAAGGCAAGATATTTATGCATGAGACTTCACCTATGGGTGAAGCCAGCTGTCAGCCTGCATATGCCAACACATATCTGTGTACCAATAAAATATGCCTTTGCACTCAGTGTCTAGCACAACGTAAGAATCCTACAAGGAATGTATATGCGTATGTAAATACCGTGCAATGTTTTTGGAAACCAAACCAAATAAGTATGAACATTTGTGTGTGTGTGTCTCAACTCTGTTCTATACTCTTCCAGTGAAACAGTATTTTAATTTTATTAAAGCAAGATTTGAGGTGAGGTAAAATAACTGGGATCCAGCTGAGTTTTCTCATGCTGATAATACAGAAATACGACTCTGCATTCAAACAGGCTGAGAGAGAAACTTACCCTGTCACCCTTACCACCACGGTCACCCTTGGGTCCCTATAGGAAGCAAGCAAACAAAATAAACAAAAAGAAAGTATATGTGACGTGGGAAAATTAATTAATTGGTTGATTGATTCATTATTTCATTGTGTCTGCAAATTAATTGTATCTGCTGAATTTTAAAACATGCGGCTATAGTTTACTCAGAATAATAGTTTAACCACAATGGAAATATGCCCACATTTAAGAAATAATGATTAATCATTCATACGCACTTTATTTATATATCGGATAATGTGTACACTTCACCAGAGAATGTAGCACATATTTTAAAGGCCTGCCGTAAGTTGTGCTACACCTTCCATTTCTAGGCACAGTTGTATGTTAATGTGAACAAATCATAAAAAACATAAATTATTAAAGTTAAAAACAATTACCATTGGCACGGAATCCCGGGAGCCTATGGAAACAACAAAATGTGCTAATTAGCCTAAAAATCTTTTCTTTTTTTTTTCAATAAAACATTTAATAGCATTTACAAAAAGTTGATTTCTTCTGAATTAAGCTTCCTGTCCAAGTTTTATAACAGAATTTAAATAATCAGTTTAGGAATGGCATTATCCAGTTTCCATGAAACTATATGAAATTCTTTGAAGTAGGCCTGCGCGTGCACATGAACTAGGCTAGAGCCTACATAGCTAGAAGTAAGGACGTTTAATCCGACTTCAGAGAGGGGGAAATAATAAAAACGTGATACACTCGAATTAAATCCAGGTTGGTTCTGTGATGCAGTTCTTCCAAAGGTTATCCAAACCCAGGTGACTTAAATTAAAGTCGCGCGGACCACAGCACTTCTTTCTTGTGTTTCCAAAAAAGCTTAACGAAAGGCCCGGCTCGAGGGCGCCAGTTGGCGTCGGTCTGAGGGAGAGGTATTTGAAGAAGACTGATGTATACCTTCCCCATCCGGGCAGATCGGGCAGCATTCGCCAAAGGGAATTTCTGGATCGGCACAGTCAGACGTATCCTCGCAAATCACTTCGTCGCACATGATGGTGCCGCTGTCGCATACGCAGATTTGGCAGGGTTCTGGTTTCCATACATCTTTGTCGCTATATAATTGGCCGTCCAACGTACACGCGCCGACTGTGCCTGTGATAATTAGATAAACAAAACAAATGCAACTTAAAAATCATCCTCTATGCACGCTTAATGTAAAAAAAGAAAGTATCTTAAATACATGCCAGTACAAGTATATAATGGAGGCTGCATGGTCATTCTTTGTTGGTGTGGAGCGCTAGGCCTACGTGGACAATAATTTTGGGAGATGCAATAAAACAAGTCGAAATTTTGTTAAATTTAGCCTACGATACATTTGCCTGTTCACTTATTATTATTATTATTAGTATTATTATCATTATAATTAGGCTACTAAATACCGGTATCGGTATCACTAAGTAGGCCTATGTCTTGCTCCTTCTAGCGTTGCATGTATTTCCAAATAATTTTTCAAAATCATTGTCCATATCCTTGCAGTCCACCCACAAGGGCAGGTGCATTTCTACGTTGAAATCTATTACCTGGAGTATGTCTGTTTTTTTATTAAAAGTATAACTATAGGCCTACTGTAATATTTAAATATGTAAATACATTTTTTTCTTCTTATTATTATTATTATGATGCTTACCATAAACATCCTGTTAGTTTATGAAAGTTTAATATGCACGCATACAAATAGCCTATAAATGTATAAATAAACCCTGCAATTACCTAGTCTTTGTCATGGGGGCAGTATAGTCCGTAAATTCCATTTTTAGAATGGGACTTGTGTCATGAAAAAAAAGCTCCACGTCCTTTGTGGTTAGGTTAATATTTTTAAATAATTTAAAACATCGAACTTGGCAGCAAGAAACTGTCCGCCTTAGTGGAAACTCTGCATGCAAGTCTACATGTGTTTTCGATTATCCATGAAAAAAATGAAGGGGGCGGGTTTCGCCCAAAATGTATCATATAAGTTCTGTGCAACTCCCAAATTCCATATGCATCCACATCGTGGCGCTATTACACCGTAGAAAGCAGTCCCAAACTACACGCCCAGCATCCAAAGTTCTTAGATGAAATGATGTCTGGACTATTTCTGACATCAGTCGTTTATTTAAGAAGTTCTCGTGTTTTTCGTGAATCCAAAAGTTTTCTCCGCATTTAACAGAACTATTCGATTCGATTGTATCCTTTTATAGGTTATTCATCCTACAATCCAGATAATTTCGCGGGTTGTGCCAGCTCCCCTCATCCAAGATTGAGATTATAACGAGATTTTGTGCAAAGACGAATTAAGTAATAAACTTTATCAAAGCTTTGGAAATGTATCCCTTTCTGTCCAATTGATGGATGTAGGTTTTTAGGCAAACCGTTTGCTGCTCATTGCCTTTGGCCTCGCACCATTTTCACTTGGCATTCCACTACATCATTCTGTTATTGCACATGAAAACTTTACGCACATACAAAAAGCAAACTCATCTCTTTAACACAAATGAACCCAAGGTTTCAATTCCAACTAGAAAACGTGACAACAGTTTGTTGAGATATTTTTCCATTGTTTGTCCTTCTGCGCCTTCTCGCGCCCTAGTTTTTTCAGCTGTACAGGCAACGTTCCAAGACATCAAATCGCGCATGAACACGAGATGCTCTGAACCTGCACGACATTGTTCTTAAACCCGAGCTCATTTATGCTTTGAAATGCTGAGGAATATGCGTTTCCATGAACGAGAATTGCACCTCAGGGCAAATAATACAATTGCAGCCACAAATAAGTTATTTGTAGGGGCAAAAGACAGAAGAGAGACCAGCAGGTATTCACCACTTTTAAACTAGGCTACTCTTCTCAGTAACTAGTTCACATAACTAGCACCTTATCAGCCACTCTTTTAGATTTTGAAAAAAACAACTCCGTAAAACTATACTTACGGTCGTCCTCGCCTTGACCTCTTGCCAAAAGTGCTGTTGCTGCGAGCAACAGCGCTAACCGAATATCCACAAAGCTGAACATGTCTAAATATTAGACATGTAGACTCTTTGAGGCAAGGGGAAAAAGTTCTTCCTTTAGACTCCAATCATACACAAGTGGGTCCGATCTGTTGTATCTCCAATCCAGACCCCAGCAGAAACTCCCTACTGCCTAAACGAACTAATGGCCCTGACTTTTATATTCCAAACTTTTGGGGAGGTGCTGAGCGCACCCGATAACTTCTGTATGTTCACGGTAAAAAGTCCCTCCTTCATCAGTTGGAGGGGCTGGCTTAAAAGTTTTTTTCGTCCCAAAATCTCAAGCAACATAATCATTTTTTTCTAAAGAAGGTGGAGGTTAAGAAAAAAAGACACCTCTTTCTTTTTGTTCATTCGCAGAGCAGGCCATGTCATCTCCAAATTTCAGTTGGCAAGGGACGATGGCATATGGGTGTCTTTTTCTGGGTAGATTTTCGTAGGTTATAATTATATTCAAACATCTATGCGTATGAGCCAGAAAGATAGCAGCAAGCACATATCGGTTTATTGTAAGATTGGGCTTTACGGCGTTTTTAAAAATGCTGAATGATTTAAATTGTAAAGCATAACGTGTTTAAGCACGTATAAGTGCACTCGGTGGGTCGTCTCTGTAGTTATTCGCAAATAATTGCACATTCGAGCAGTTATATCAGGTTTTTTAAAATGTCTTTTGTGTTCACAATGTAACGTAATCGGAATGCAGCCTAATCCAGCGCAAAATCGTTATTTTCATTATGCATAGATGGAGGGATTTAAAAGAAGGAGGAACCTACAGAAATAGCCCATGTGATGTGGCACCGTACTCAACCAAGTAACGCAACAGGAATTGTCATTTGCTTGTTGTTTGTGCGTCTAAAAATGTTTTCTTTGGATCGTTTACTTGGAAAGATAATGTATTCATAGTTAATGTGGCTGTTATTAAACAGATTTTCTTATGGAAAATATACATACGGCTTCCACATGTAAGATACAGTATATATTACTTGAAATAAAATGCAGTTTCTGTTATAACGTGTGGAATGAGGTATCTCTGACCCATATTCAGTATTTTCTTTGTTTATAATAATGGCGGTGTCTTATGTGTAGTAAACAGATAGGGTGCATTAACACATCTTTTTATAATTAGGAATTGGCACAAGTCTTTGACTAGATGTTCCATATATGGATGATATAAGCTACATATCTGATTGTAGATATAGGCCTATGATAATTACTTGCATAATATATAATGTGAAAAGCAATATATCCGCAAATGTTGTTATTGCTTTGTGAGCTGGTGGTTTCTCGGGCATATTACAGTTGAATGGAATTCACATCCGTAAAAACGCACTGAGTATGAGGCCACAATTCTGAAAGGTACGTGGACCGATTTGTGGAAAACCAGGGAAAATGTAGAGACATCGAACGGCAGTGGATGTGTGGGTACAGTTCAGATGCCACCTGTCTCCCGCAGGTGGCCGGAGAAGATTATCATGAGTAAAACTGCAATTGAAACGTGCTTTATTATTACATTCAAACGTCGTATTTACTTCATAATATACTGTACCTTCCAGCGTAGACGAAAATATGCACACTAACACTGCTGTTTGCGTTTATGGTTAACAAATTGTAGCCTACAATGTGTTGGTGGAAAATCTGAAATCAGATTTGCTTACGAAACGTCATCAATTACTTGACCCTTTTCCCATTTGTTTGTGCATTTGGAATGATTAATTTGGCACGCTCAGACATAGTTACAGGGGCATTAACATCAGTCCTGACCTTGATATTCCGACTGCAATATATTTAACACACTAAATCCTACAATGCGTAATTGACCCTTAAACAGCGCGTGTGGGTATGGCCATACATATCTATTGCAATTGAAGACCAAAGGGAAAGTATACAATATTTTCCATTCACTGCTTAAGGGCACAATGGCTGACAAGCTGATCCGAACCATTATGGGCTATAATTACGGTTATAAGACCGCTCCACAAAATTCAGACGCATTTGCTTTTAGACATCATGATAAAGTCAGGAAAGTTGGCATTGTTTCAAAGCCTCCTCAACGCGCCACAGACACGTTGCAGCTTCAAGTAAAACAAATGTCCAATCCGGGCTCTCCCTTCTTTTTCAGCTTCTCATATGGCTGTCACTCGTCCAAGAAATGTGTCTTTGATTCTCTTTCATGCATGTGACGGTGAAAGGAATGCGATCCGTGTAAAATGAAAATGCCACCTCATCATCCAGAGATTGAGTTTAGGAGTATTTAGGGTCAAATGCTACTACTGTACTTCAATCGCCAACACCCCCTGCAAACCTGATTGCAGTCTTGGGCTGACTGGCGTATAGCCTACATTTAAAACAAACAAAAAACTACGTTTGGGAGCACTAACCTAAGTAATTTTAATGCTAACTCGAATTCTTTTAATGGTCATATTGACTTTCTGTAGGCTAGAAGAAGACGATTACTACATGCACGGTTTTAATGGCAGTTATTTTTTAAGAAACGGATAAAGCGCATGTTCTGCTGAATATGCAATTTTAATAAAAGCACATACATAGGTTATGTACAAATGTTTTTACAACCCACGCTAACGTCCTTCTTGTCCAGTTTGATGACCCAATACTTATTCACTGGTCTTAATATTGGTCTCAGAACATAATGCCCTAACTCAGATGCCCTAATACCATTCATTGATATGATTTTATATGCTTATACACCACCAGGTTTTTTTTACCTGTACATAATGCCCGTGGACTGCACCTGAGCTGCTAAATGTATGTGGAGGAGCTGCGGTGTGTTTACATTGAAATAATTAACCGCTCGTATTTCCACTTATTGATTCAAACGGTTGGATTAGTTTTATTATATTATTTGCAGGGTGCACTCTTTACCCCAGAAACATTCTTTAAGGCAAATACATAATGTATAAAACATAAATACATATCTATAACTTTGATTTATACTTTTGAAGACTTTTGAACACCAAGATCAAGTCCATATCTATCAAATGTATAATAAAGAATGAATCTGAGACACGGGTAATGAATCTAATACCTTCAGATTTTTGTTTAATTAAACATGAGATAAAATTAGTTGAGGTCTGTGCAGTGCACAGATATCTTTTAAAATCGTTTCCAGGATTGTTTCAAACCATGGATCATTCTAGATCTTTGGTTTTAGGCTAATGTTCAACAAATTAAGCAATTGATTCAATTCAGATAATGTGATTCAGCAGTTGATGTGGCCATCTGAATTTCATCAACAACTGGAAGAATTGGATAAATCTACTGTGGCTTCCATCACCTGACTCATTTGCTGCTGAACAAGCCTTATGAATCAGTATGTGATTCATTCAAGAGATTCAGAGTTGTACCAATCTAGCCTGTATCACACCTTTGCATATCACATCAACATTTTTGCCAACATTTTACATTTTTTAGTTTGTACTGTTGTGTATTCAATTATGTTATACATCTACAAATCCAAATCTAAAATCTACATTTTCCATTGGTATATTTTTCAGATTTTATGCATTTTATGGACTAATATTTACATTTTTATAATGAATTTTCAATTGTGTCAGGGTGAATTTCAGTTTCTGAGGGGTAACTATTGTCTTTTTTATTTATTTAAATCACATCACTACCAGGCTTTTATTTTGAAAGTGAATGTACCACATAACGATGTAAAACTTCCTGTTAATGAGGTTTGGCTATTTGAGTGTTCTTGGTCAGAGTGAATAAAGGTGAGAAGAACAGTGGTACTAAAACCATTCAGATGCCTGCATTCACAGGATACCCTTGTGAACGTACTTCCTCAGAGCACATAGAGAGAAAGAAAGATTTTCATGCACATGGTAGTACCTGGAAAACAATTATATGCACTGTTGCTAAGGGAAGTAGACAGATTGTATAGTAACATAACACTCTTAACATTTTACACAGTTAAATTAAAACTCGTCTTGGTATTTGTTTTATCATCATACATGACCAGTAATTCATATCTGACACACATATGACGATTCTACTCAGTGGAAAAATATTTAATGTGAGCAAGTATTTCCAACTTAATTAGTTTTACCATTCACCTGCTGCCAAAATGTCCTTACATTGCTTACAATCAGCGTGTGAAATGAACACCCGCCACCAGCCAAATGCTGGTAAAACCTTGATTGTGGCTGGTAAGATTTTTTACTCTAGCAGCCACTTTGGCTGGTAACCAACCTGGTTGTGTTATATTGTAAAAGGTAATGTGGCTGTTAAAATGTTGAAAATGGCTGGTGATTTTGAGAGTCCACAAGCCACTCTAGCCAGTGGGTGAAAATCTTTTTGTCATACCCTGCTAACAATGTATGGTACATCATACACTGCTTACAATGTACAGTACATCATACCCTGCTTACAATGTACGGCACATCATACACTGCTTACAATGTACAGTACATCATACCCTGCTTACAATGTACGGCACATCATACACTGCTTACAATGTACGGTACATCATACCCTGCTTACAATGTACGGTACATCATACACTGCTTACAATGTACGGTACATCATACACTGCTTACAATGTACGGTACATCATACACTGCTTACAATGTACGGTACATCATACCCTGCTTACAATGTACGGTACATCATACACTGCTTACAATGTACGGTACATCATACACTGCTTACAATGTACGGTACATCATACACTGCTTACAATGTACGGTACATCATACACTGCTTAAAATGTATGGTACATCATACACTGCTTACGATGTACGGTACATCATACACTGCTTAAAATGTATGGTACATCATACCCTGCTTACAATGTACAGTACACTGTACACTGCTTATAATGTATGGTACATCATACACTGCTTACAATGTACGGTACATCATACCCTGCTTACAATGTACGGTACATCATACACTGCAGATTTGAACTTTTGTAGGTTTCTGTATGTCCATTTAATTGATACACCACCACTACATTTTCTGTCAATCTAAAATTGAACGCAAATCAAGCTTTTTTATGAGAAAGATATAATTACAGGTTCCATTTAAATTAAGATCCTCTACACGAAACGTGAAAAGGTTTAATGGGCCTGAGTGGTGTACTGTAGCGGTTTATTTTTAACCGTCCACAGTGTTGTGGTTAAGGGCTGTGGGCCTTGAGTGTAGACTGAAGCGACGCTCCTCTTGGAAACCGTTCAGTTTACTTAATTCCCTTCATTTTGTTTACGCCCAGAGTTGCGAATGTGCCCTGAAATGTAACTTGGGCCCTTTGCAAAAAAAGTGCTGTGTCCAAGCCCGGAAGCCGCACAGAATGCTAGCTGCTGGGCACAACACAGTATTTTTTAGTGTCTGAGTTGTGTCGATGTCAGGGACAGAGGACTTGCCGCAGTTTAAAATCTGGTGTTGCGTGAAAAGGATGTGGTAGCAGCAGCATTTCTCATTTTATAACCCTCTGAGGTGAATTTAGGGCACCCATTGCAGGATTAACACAGATAAAAATTTAACTGTATAGTTAGGTGTTGCAATCGTAAAACTGAACTGAACTAAAGGTGTGACAAGTACATTCATTAACTAATATATATATTTTTTGGGACATCTTGGAAAAGGCACTGTGAAACATGAGACCTGTTTTCCGAACATGTGGCCTTTGGGTGGCCTGGTTATGGCCTGGATTCAATCAATCTATGCCCTTAACTTCGGCTCACAAAAAGTAATGATTACAGAGTGTTTGTGATCGATAATATCTGAACTTGTTTCTGAAGACAAAATAACCTTATACTTATTTTTATGTTTTATCTGGGGACAAAAGTTGATTTAATCCAGACCTGTATCCTGTTGGCCCATGTTTTAGGCCCATGATTGTTGGAGAATGTTAACCCTCTGTATACAACTTTTTTGGAATCACTGAGCAGTGGAGCTGCATTTTTTTCTACAGCTCTGAACGATGAAGATCGTGTCGTCCAACCTGAAAAAGAATCTGACAACTCTTGAGAGGCAGTTGACGGGCAGGTGTCCCTCTTCTGCAAACAGGTGTTGGGACCATCCCAGTGCTTTTAAGAGGCCGTGAGCTCGAGCCTGAAACAGCCGCTTTGTGCAGTTCTGACGGCTTCCGCAGCTGGTTTTTCTGGGAAAGGTGCTAATTTGTTTAGCTAGTTACTGTCCGCATCATAAAAAACTGATGGGCATGCTTTCAGGCCTGGCTCCAGAGGGGGGGGGTGGGGGGGGGGGTGGTGTGGGACGCAGGTTTTGGGCGTCTGTATTCACGATAAATCACAGCCTCTGAAACGAAACATCCAGGTACCTTCCTTCGGTCCACCCCCCTTTTCGTCTGTAAACTCTGCTTTTTAAAAATTTTGCCGCTTTATGGGATCCTGTGCTTTAAAAAACATCACAGGCATTTAGCAGATGCTCCTACCCAGAGCCACTTACGCGGCTTCTACATTTTTTACATAGCATCCATTTATACAGCTGGGTTTGTACATATGCACCGAAGCAATGCAGGTTAAGTACCATGCTCGAGGGTAACGGCAGTGTCCTACAAGGGAATCGAACCTGCAATCTTTAGGTTACAAGGAGTTGTGTACTATGTTATTTTAGTACATGTTTCAACCCAGAGTGACTTAGAAAAGTATGTAAGTACAGTCAATACAAGCAGCGGTAATACAGAAAATAGGATAAGTAACAATCTTAGAGTCACAGTGTAGCAGGAAGTGCTAGAATCAACTATACTGTTTGCAAAGTCAAACTATTCAGTTGTCATACAAATCCATAGTTTCTTTCCATAGAGGTTTGAATTGATTCTTTCTTATTGATTTTCAAAAGTCTAACATTTTAATTTAGTGTGTTTTGCTTCCCTAGTGACCTTCAAAAACAGCCTTTGTAGATTGTAGGCTCTGAAGCATCACAATATCCATGAAGAACCATCCAATCACCCACAATATCCATGAAGAACCATCCAATCATGCACACTATCCATGAAGAACCATCCAATCATGCACAATATCCTTGAAGAACCATC
The DNA here is from genome assembly GCA_022702515.1 of Ilyophis sp. 1 JC-2022. Classification (NCBI taxonomy): domain Eukaryota; kingdom Metazoa; phylum Chordata; class Actinopteri; order Anguilliformes; family Synaphobranchidae; genus Ilyophis; species Ilyophis sp. 1 JC-2022. Next base: position 108,675,786 of record CM040394.1, read on the forward strand.
CAATCACGCGCAATATCCATGAAGAACCATCCAATCACACACAATATCCATGACGAACCATCCAATCATGCACAATATCCATGAAGAAATGTCCAATCACACACAATATCCATGAATAAAAATCCAATCACACACAGTATCCATGAAGAACCATCAAATCACGCACAATATCCATGAAGAAATGTCCAATCACACACAATATCCATGAATAAAAATCCAATCACACACAGTATCCATGAAGAACCATCAAATCACACACAATATCCATGAAGAATTGTCCAATCACACACAATATCCATGAAGAACCATCCAATCATGCACAATATCCATGAAGAACCATCCAATCACGCACAATATCCATGAAGATACGTCCAATCACAAACAACATAGTTTAAATGTTGCAACATTTTTGAGCACCACTCAGCAAAGCTTTCAGTTAAAACAAAGCGGAAAGGCATTTACTGTGTAACTAAAATTAAAACTTGCAAATTGCAGTTCACAAGCCATGATGTGCAATTTACTTCTGAAAACATAGCACGTGTATTAGTTTGAGCTTGCAAGAAAAAGAACATAAGGTTGCAAACTCTTAGCTCCAAACAACGTGGCCTCATAATAAGCAATGATTAAATTTTCATTTTTTTATTTCATGCTAAAATATGTTTATACCAACCTGCACTTTAAATCGGTTGTGCTTAGATTTGATTTAGTTTACGGACTTGTCATTTGGAAGGAGTTCTGTGTTTCTATTTTCTATGCAGGGAGAAACAGTTGAAGAACAGTTTTCATTGAAGTTGGCAGTTTGGTTCTGTCCGAATTGCCTCGTAAACCAGTCTCATAATCCTTGTCCACACCTTGAAAGTTATCTAATGAGATTAAGGTTTTAAGCGGGAGTCTTATTTTCAGATATTATCAGAGATGGGCAGGTGTGGGTGACATCTTTTGTTTGAGTCTGGCACTAATACATCTGATTGAACAATTCAGCTAATCATTATCTTGAAGACCCTGACTGGTTGCATCAGGTGATGAAAGACAAGCCTGCGTCCCTTTATAGACTACATTTCATTCTCTATAGTTTATTCTCTTCTGCATGCGTGAGATAATGTGAAGCAACGGTTAAGTGTGGAAATGAAATGGATTAGTACATTGCAATAAATACCATTGAAGCTCGACATTTTGAGTTGTGGGCGCGACGTGACGGTTGTCCATGAGAACAATGTGAAGCTAGCATGGGTAACCTGCGTGCCTAAACCAACCAGGTGGATTAGCAACAAGGAAGAAAGGTCACATTTGGCGGCTACAGGGAATGGGAAAGCTTTCAGGGGCTCTGTCAATGGATAGGGCCCAAGAGAGAACAGCAATATGGTTCCTCCTTCCTCCGCCCCCCCCCTCCCTCCGCTCCACCATCGCAATCCTTGGTCCACAATGACAACCCCCCCCTTCCACATTCCACAATAAACACTATTGACGTGAACCAATCAGAGAGATAGGCCAGTTCACATTGTGAACCAATCAACAATGAGATTGACCCTACATGTTACAGTACAGCTAGATGCAAAAATAATGGTGGGAGTTTCACCTGGTCTTGCATCGCCGGACGGGACTAGAGTCTGACATACGTTTATATATCTGGGATCTTTATAACATTGGCTAGCTATATAATTCAGCTAGCTGTCACTGTTAATTGTAATGTTTGAGTAAAACTGGCTAGCTGAAAGATTAGCTCCTTTATCTTCTCCTTATCAGTTATGAAAACCAGAAAAAGGTCATAGTGTAAAATGTCCGGCTGAGTGCTGAATTTGGGCTAGGTGTATCAGGTATGTGTGGGATAGAGGGTAGCCTTGTTCAACAAGTTACATGGATAAAAAATATTTTGCTAACGTTAGCTATCACAAACCATCAGGCCGTTTGATAAGACTACCCTAGTGAACTTAACAATTGGAATTTAAAACAATCACTTCATTAGCTACCAAACTCGGCGACTAAATGAAAAATGTTTTAACATTAAGTTATTGTTAAACTGCAACAACGAAAAAGGTTCTGTTGTTTTACCTGGACTCTTTGAGTTGACATTTATAGTGTAGCTATGCCTGTCTTCTGCCATCATAGCTAGAAACGATGTTGTGGGGAAGTAGTGGGAGGGTCTCTTTCTCTGTGGGCAGGGCCAACGGGCGTTTTGACTTTTGAAATGTTTTGACAACAGAAAAGCCTACTCCAGCTCTTTAAGAACATTCTAATCACATATTTGTGATTTTATGCCTTAAAAAATGACAGAGTGGAAGCACAGGAACGAACATGAAACTCTTCTCCATTTTACATTTGGAGATAAAGCGTAAAGTAGGCCTACTCACCGCTAACAGTGCAAGGTTACAAATTCACGCACTGTTCACTGATTTCTCCATCAGTCTTGAGAATCTGGGCCAAGGAAAGAACAACACAACGACTACTTACTGTACATGAAGTGTGTTCAGTCTTTTTTGGCATGAATGACAGCCTGTCGTTGTGTAATTACTATATTCTGTGCATCGCCCCCGAAGGTAACTATAACCTCAGTAATGATTTGTGCTTTCGTTTCGAGCTCTCGTTTTGATCGTCTCGCTACATTTCAAATCGGGTTAAACGCGATTGTGCAAGTCCCCAACGGAGGATGTCAGAATTCAGACGCGTTAGAAATGTGCTTTCAATTGAGTCTCGTAACTGACGGTTTGCTTGTTTCCATTCTAAACCATTCTGAATGAATGATACCCTGTGAATGCATACGTATATTCAACAGGTTTGATTTAATTGGCTGATGTCAGTGGCATTGTTTAGGTACTGCAAAAGGATGATGTACCTTTACCAACTTTTGTGGGAGTTCTGCTTTAATGTGAATTGAGGACAAAGCAGCTTCCAGAGGAGGTATAAATAAGGATCCTCTTCTCAGATAGAGAATCAGTGGGTCTTTTAGGAAAGTGCTGTTTTTTCCTTGTTCATTGGAAGCTGTATTGTCCTGGCTTTATTTAGATTTTTCCATGAAAGGCAGTTGAATCTGAATAGAAATTCAAACTTTACACACTAAAATTATCATTGAAAAATGATGTTTCTGCACTCTGAGACTGGTTGTACTGGTTGTTGTTTTTTCCACATAGCGAAGAAACACCAGCTTCTATGCCGACTCCATCTCCAGCCTGTGACAATCCCATTGTGGGCACGGCATTGTGGGTAGAGATCCAAGCCTTCTTGGGAAGTTTACAGTAGAGCACAAAAAAAAAGGAAAATCAAACAGATGCAAACCCAAATTCAAAAAGCTTTGTCCATCATATTGAAATGGAAAATTGTCTTGTGGCATTGATATGATGTATTGACCTTTGGGGGGAAAAAAAAAAAAAAAAAAGATCTGTCATTATTTATACAAAGTGAATATTTTTTACGAGTAGATTTACTTTATTGGTGTGTTAATCTGAGTGCCTGTGCAGGCCAGACAGAATAGAAAACGTTCTCCTCTTGTGTTGGCTGCCAGCAGGCTAACTTGTGAGCGATCCTTGGAATGGAATGGGGGGGGCAATGAGAGTTGAACTCTCCTCATTTCAGCATTTCTTCCAGCTTTTTCCAGAGATCACAAACCAAAAATGGACTGACAGAAATGAATTGTCAAATGGGCAACAAGGATAGGTTTCTTAAGGCGTTTCTATTACCTGGCTTCAATAAACATTCTTCCTAAATTTTGACATACAAACAATTGCAAACATTGCATTTTTATCTTGACACACAAATACAGTTTGGCAAGTTATTGTTGGTCATACCTAAACTCACTAAACTGTGATGGTGATTAAAACAAACCATGACATAGTGAAGGATAAAAGTCGACCGAATCCAGGTCCTACTGCACAGCGTCTTCTGCTCTTTCCCTCTGTCCTTGTAGGTTTTTTTTTATTTACAGGGAGTGTAGAGAGGAAGCCATGCAGGCACGCTGAGCAGCCAGGTTTAAATAGAACCGGTCATTTACTGTGTTTTCCTTCGACGGGAGGGTTTGTAATCTATAGTTCTGTGGTGAGTGTCTCATAGAGTGCAGACCGGTGGTTAGGGTGGAGTCCGTGTGGAGGACAGCATGGCGTTTGAGCTGCACTGGAAAGCCCTTCCTTGGCTCTGGCCAAATTCCTCTTTCTCCTCCTTCTTCTCCTATAGAAAAAAAGGGGTGAATTTCTACACGTCTAACAAAACGGCAGCAGCTGATGACCATTACAGATGCTGCGTTGTGCCATAGATCCTTTTTTTTTTTCTTTCTTTTAAAAATGGAAAGTATGAAAGAAAAGATTTTGGACGGAGGACGGTGGAAGGTTGTGAGACCAGATACATTCAGGGGTTGCCAGGAGAGCACATCGGCAGTCCAAATCGGCAGCTTGCATTTCAGCATCAAATCTGCACTCCATCAGAACGATACTCCCAGAATATTCACTGTAATTATGCAAAATATTATAAACTGGCATACTAAGAACAACTGTGAACAAACTTGTAAAAGGGGACAGTCAAGAGGCAACAGGCCATTTAAAATAAAAAAAAAAAACCTTTCACAAACAGCAAAAATCAGAATAGAGACAGTATTTTGGGTGGTTGGTGGTGAAGTGGTAATCAAAGCATCAAATGTCCTTCATTATACTGGTCATAGACATATTGCTGTATGATTGGCTCCATTGGCTGCATTATCCCAAGGGGGGGGGGGGGGGGTACAGTGACCAAACGGTCTATGAACACACTAAAAATCGCCAAAGAAAAAAAATCACACTTCTGGGGTTTCAAAAGTATAAGGGTGTCAGCGTTGAACTTTTCACCGCATCTTGTATGGATAAAATACACCATGGAAATAGAATCAAATTCAACCTAAACAGAACCTTTTGAGAACAGCATTGCAACAGAATGGTGATTCTTTGACAATGTGTCCATGTGTCTATAAAGTATGTAATGTTGTACAACCTAGAGACAATTTAATAATATGTTATTATATATTTTTCTCGCCTTCCCAGACTGTCCCAGAATTAGCTACAGTATTAAGCAAAATTTCACCTGTTGTCTATTACAGTTGATCTTTTTCAACGCACTTTGTCTTTTCTTAAACATGATTCAGGGTTTATTGGTCACAGGCAGTAGGTAGAGACATACGTTTTTATAAAAGTGCATTAGGTCTGGACGGTCAGCTCTGGACATGTTAACGGGACATATGTCTTTAAGCGTGTGGCGGCACACAGTGAACTCAAAAGGTGTTGAATCTCTCCAGGGGTATATTTTAGCAGCTCGTTGGGTTCTCGGAGGCAGGTAGGAATGCCCTTTAACCCCATCTCTTCCTTTAGTGTGTGAGAAAAACGGAAGACTCGCAGGGGGGGGCGGGTGGGCGCAGTTGAGCGAGCAATGAAAAGGTATTGGCTGCTTCTTCATTACACTGTAAGAATTCGTTAATGAACGCAAGGTAGTCGTTTTTTTTTTTTTTACAAGGCTGAAACCAAAGACGCTTCTGTTAAAAACCCCATTTTATGAACGGAAGCCGAGCGTTTGAAGTTCTGCGGGACCACATGTTCGCCAAGAGCGGCGTGTGTAGGTTAGAGGAGAAGAAGAAGAAAAGAAAAAAAAACATCAGAGAGGGCTAATAGTCATACATTAAACTCACAACGTGTAGTTTACCAACATCTGTAAGGCAGGAACCTGGGCTCCACTAAATTGCTCCTTTTTTCCCCCCACATGTGTTTTGTTTAACAAGGTGTACCTCACCTGAGGGAGTTTTTGCGCTTCTGTGCAGAAAACACCATTTCTTAATGGCCGCTGGTTTCAGTAGCCATGGGGGAGTAGAGATTTACAGGGGGGGGGGGGGGGGTTGCTGTAAAACAAAAGTCCACCCTTTGGATTCATCAAAGTCAATCATCGTCAGTTAGGGTGGCTTTTGACGATCCTACCACTGATACCCCAAAAGAACAGCAGAAACAGTGCAAGCAATTGATTATCGTTCCACACTAGTGGAGTTTGCATACGTTTGATTTAATCTTTGAACTTGGATTTATTGCAAAGGACTCTTGGGATAAGAAATAAGGACAAAATGGGTTCAAGTTTAATTCTAGTAGAAACTATTAAAAATATAAATTCCTTGGTCTCTGAAGGACAGCAAATCACCATTGCAAGTGTTTCATAAATTTGCAGAGGAAAAGAGCCACGTTAGATATTGACTCGTCAAGTTGTTTGTTCTTTGCTGGCCTTGTAGCATGTTTTTTTTTTTTCCCCCAGCAAGAACCCCCAATAATTAACGAAGCAAGCCAATTAAAAATCTCCCCGCGTATGTCTCCTGTTACAGCTTGTTAGCTGCTGTTTGAACTTGAGGTGTTTCCCCCGCCAGCTCTGTACCAAGTCAGGAGTTTCAAACGGGCGCCGTGAAGCCACCTCATCGTTCAGGGAGGGGGGTGTGTGCATGTGGTGAGAGAGTGATGTCAGCCAGAAACCCTTTTATATTAATGGCTTTCATTACTGTAGTTCCAGCATTTCCCTTACCTAATCAAGATGAGAACACAAAAAGGCCCAAAACATCTTTAAATTTCCAGCTGAACCGTGGGAGGGCCTTTTGGTTAATTGCAAAACAGATTGGCAGTTGGAAAGCAAATGCAACCTTATAAACTCCTCAAAAAAAGTTTGGAAACGTTATTTCGGTAATTATTTTATCTTTAAATAATAATACATTTGGATATGTATTTTATATCGTTTTAAGCCCCTGATTAACTTGTACAACAAATTACAACAACTTGTAAGGATCAATGAGCAGGACAGCTAAACAAAAAAATGTGCCCAAAAAAAAAGCCCCAAAAAAATATGTGCCAAATATTCTTTAATATTAGCTTCATTCGTTTTCTTCTTCAAGTGCAGTTCAAGTGCTGGGCCATGGAGGAATGGATGATGGTGTGACCAGTGTGTGTGACCAGTGTTGAGGACCAGGTGAGGAGAGCATGAGGTGCTGTGCCAAGCTGTTTGTGGATGCGTATGGATCTACTACACGCTAAAATGTGTAAAGTGTAAAAAAAGTGAATAAAGTGTAAAAATGGCCTGTTTTTTTTTTTTTCCTTATTAATGTGGGAGTCCAGTCATCCAGTCCACCACCAAGCAACTCAAAAGAGAGAGATATTGCAGGAAGATTTTGCAGGGGATTTTGGCACACATTTTTTTTTGGGTACCCACACACACGTTAGCTGTGTTGCTCATTCCACGAATGCACGATCCTTACAAGTTGTACCTCGTTGTAAAGGTGAAATCATCACTTTTCCAACGATATAAAATACAATACCAATTGGTATTATTAAAGGGGAGGAATAATCGACCGAAATAACGTTTCCAAACTTTTTTTGAGGAGTTTAGAAGGGAAGAGTGTAATTTCACCCTGCAAATGCCTGCCTTTTTTAAATGAACAAAACCCCACTGCCTTTAAGGAAGACTTTCCATTCACAGGGGTATGAGGGATCACTTCCCAACACCTGTGAACAGATGAACAGATATACTGGGGGAGGATGAACGACGAACAGTCAAGATGGCGCCTGATGGCCAAGGTGTCCATCCCTTCTCATGGGCTTGCACCAATGGAAGCTCCATCCAGAGATCACTCTGCCTGACAAGGCTGATAATGGGATGTCGTGTTAGCACGTTAACAGGATGCCACATTAGCACGTTAATGGGATGCCACGTTAGCATGTTAACTGAATGCCACGTTAGCATGTTAACGAAATGCCACGTTAGCACGTTAATGGGATGCTAAGTTAGCATGTTAACGGGTGCCACGTTAGCACATTAATGGGATGCCACATTAGCACGTTAGCAGAATGCCGTGTTTTTTTAGTTTTTTTTTAGGATGCCACATTAGCATGTTAACGGAATGCCACATTAGCACGTTAGCAGGATGCCACATTTTTTTTCTTTTAGGATGCCACGTTAGCATGTTAACGGGATGCAACATTAGCATGTTAGCACAACTTGCCTTCAGGGAGGTGGAAGAGCAGGGTTGTGCCTCAAGACGCCACGGTTTCTCCCTACATCAGGTAAAAAGTGTATGGGCTGGCGGGTGTGGGGGGGAGGGGTGCAGTTGGCAGCCACCGCCTGCTTTGACAGAGAACCTGAGTAACGCAGCTGGTGTGCTGGCATGCTACAGCACAGACAGGAGGCTTTAGCAGCGTCAGGGCTTGCTGCTATTGCTTTATTACAGAGCCGTCGCTGGCTCCAGTTCTCAAAGGCATATCGAGGGTGAACTGATGACGTTTGCATTTGAATAAGAATTAGAAATGCATTTCTGCCGCCTTTGCTTGTGAAATGGAATCCGGTGTTTGTCCTTCTCTGCCATCTTTTGGGTGATATGAGGGCCTGGATTAAATGGGTATTTGCCTCTAATGTTGCGTTTGCAAAGGAAAATATAAATATCACGCTTCCATTCATTTGTGAGTCAAAGTTGAAGTTGCTCTCTTTGTTGGTGAGATGTTGAACTCTTCATTCATTTGTTAATTAACATTTAATTAGAATAAATGGTAATGCACTCTAAAAATTTCTTGACATTTGTATGTTTGGACACAGTTTATAATAGTGTATTTTAAGACAGGAAACCACGCTTCACGCAAGACCCTTTTCTGATTTTAAAGCTCTGAGGTCATGTTTTGGAGTGTCACAGAAAGCCAAAACCCACATTATTGCTAGATTGAGAGATAAAGCAGAAAGCATGGGGGAGATTATTTGTGAGCCCCTAAGCTAACTTCAGAGTTCTTGGCCACACCTGCATGTTTCTACATGCTTGGGTAAAGGCTTCTGCCAGACTTACTGGACAGACACACACTGATACTACAAGTCTAGTTGAGACATAAAGGGTTTACCACCACAAAGCTAATTCACTGATGTACGTTTTACTATTTTCAGGTGTGTAACGCATGGGTTGCAACATAATATGTTCCTCTTTACAGAAATATCCTATGCTACCGGTTACTATTGCGTTACAACTGGAGGTATTTAAAAAGTTTGGGAAGTTCGAATGCAGTCGGTATTTATTTAGTCGCTGCATGGTTCTGCTTTCGAATAAATAAGTTAAGATGATATTCAAAGCCTTTAGGTGAAGCCATTTTGTGTTCTTGAACAAAAGGAATATAATGATGCCATATTATACCTTTCAAAGATATGAAAGGACCTCTTTTCAAATACGTTTACACAAATCAAAAGGTTTCTGTTTCTCCAGAAATGGATTCAATATGTAGAAAACGCAGACTTAACAGGTTTCCAAGTGTCACAACCGACCTGTAAACTAGTCTTTTCAGTAAGAGCATTGGTTTCACAAGGATGAAATCTGCGATATCTTCCTGTTTGTTCTACGTGCTGGTCCATTACATCAAATTATATGGGGTAGCATGGAATTATATTCTGTATTCAAGATGCTTCTGGAATCTTCCTCTGCTTCTCACCTTTCCTCTCTCCATCTTCTTCTCATTCACTCTTCCGTTTACCGAAGCTCAAGTTTCTCGTTTGTCCTGCCTCCGCAGGTTTTGTATGTGTTGGAACGAGCAAACCCACCGCCATTAGACCGGCCGAGTCCCGTCCTACCCTCTCTAATCTTTGTGATCACCAGCTGTGATTATATCCTTCCCTGAATTTCATAATTTGTCAGTGGTGGTCCATTGAATTTCTGCATGACCTTGATATTTCACACGTGCAAGGTTCAGTACAGCAGGCACTGTAAATATAGATTTTGCTTTAAGCCAAATTGCTGTTTGTCTTTGCACATTATGCTTTAGAATTTGCATAATATTTATGCTATGACTGATATTCTGTACTTTCATGTATTCTTTATAGTAACACTGATGTGGCCATAACCACCCCCAAAAAAACCACCATCACCACCCCCCCAACCCCCCCCACCCCATTCTCCATTTACCGAAAGACAAAAGAACACCAGTGAATGGAGAGAAATGCTCCCTCTCTTTCTCTCCCTGTCTTTTTCTCCATCTCTTTCTCTCCCTCTTCTTTCTCCAGTGCAGACTGTCTGTGTTTTTTTTGTTCTAGCCCATAGCTGCAGTCGCCTTTGATAATTCTGCACGTTCCAGACAAATTACAGGCTGGTATGGGGGCAGATTGTATTTAAGCAGCTCAAATTGAAACGGTAAATGCCTATTATTAACGCAGAATAAAATCATCCATTTCAATTACAGATTCTTACGCCACCTGCCAGCACTACAAACAGGGAGAGGCAGGAGGCAGTCACGGGGGTGGGGAACAGGGTCTAAACCCCACAGGAAGTGCACCCGCTCGCGTCCTCGGCACAGGGCTCCGTCCACATAAGGAAACCACTGCCATTGGTTTTTTTACATCCTCTAAGACCTAGTTTTATACTGCGGAGTTATAACAGAATCACTGCCCTTGTTTGTCCAGGCCACTCTGAGCCGAGATATACGCCGTGTCAACACTGATCAAAGAATTACCAGCGCTCCCTTACAGGAAGACCCTTGGGACCTCTTCCCTTGTGCCGATATGGTTCGGATAGAAGATGAACGTGTGCCGGGCCCTCCTGGTTATTTTGCCCAAATATACATTTCAAAACATTGTTGAAATTCTTTTGTAAATGGCGTCGGTGTTGTACCAATGAGGCCACAATAGTGCATTATCTACAGCGGACATGAAGAGATTACGGTTTTAGCAATATGCCATATATCACCACTGCTAACAGCTTGGCAACACAGCCACATTTCCTCAACGTCTCTATCGCGAGAAATCATTCAATTCAACACACTGTGAAACCTCTGGTGTGGTGTATAGTACACACAACACTGTGAAACCTCTGGTGTGGTGTATAGTATACACAACACTGCACTAGCATGTACACCAGGATAAAGAATTTATCAGTCCTCAGCTTCAAATCAAACACCCCCAAGCACAATCACTGACAGACAGGAATCACACTGTATTAATAAATTGCACCAATTGTTTTTTTAACACGCATATCTGGGGCAACTCCCAGGGATACATTTTTACTCGGTATTCAGTGCGCAAACTGCCACAAAATGTCGTTGAAAAGCCATTGAAGAGGCGTCCAAAACGCATTTCCAACACAATGTAGACGCGTTTCCAACAACATTTTTTTGGCCATATTTATTCAATACTTCAGGCTATCTCCCTAGCTTAAGGACAGTACAACAGTACTGCCCTAATTCACATAGGCCCTGGCCCAGTAGGAAACTAGGACTCCATTCAACAGTGGGCTATTTTACAAGAAGTAAAGAACAAGAAGTAGCCGTTGCTACTGCACGTAGTTTACGAGGATCAAACGGCTTGTATTTCACGCTCAGCTTCGGAGGTCTGACAGCTAAGGTGAGGCAAAAGAAGAAGTCTTTATTTCAGAAGACAAATGGCGGGACAAATGGCCAGTCCCAGCCTCGCCTCACTCATTAGCCTCAGCTCGCTACCTCGCTCTCCCAGCTGAAATGGCTGGGCTGTATTCAATCACAATTTGTCCTTATTTTTGACTTACTGGTAAGTGCAAATCTATCGTTTTATTCGCAAACTCAGTTAGGCATGGGAGTGAAATTTTGGTGATCGCTGGACTCGCCAAACTGTGACTGTGAAGGAATTTTTGTTTTGTAAATGTTTAAAATTTTTAGACAAAATTAAGGACACATTTTTGATTGAATCCTGGCCACTGGGCCAAGCTGCCTCCAAGAAGAGAATAAAAGGGGGTGGACCAGATTCTAAGAGCTTGTTTCCAACGGGAATGATAACTGTAATTGTAACTATAATGATAAACTATAAATTGTTTACTAGCATCCACAACCAAATTTTACCGTTGCACATGCCTGTCAGTGAACACCCGTGCAGTTTCTGTGGTTACAGGAAGTGCAGAGCCGTGGTTTGGTTCGACCTTTTTCAGCACTGGAGATGATGGAGCGTCCTACAAAGGTTGCTAAGAATGATTTGAATGATTTGTCTATTATGCTTGTTCGAATCTCAGGAAAATTGTGAAAGTATTTTGTCTGTAATTAAACGGTTGAATTTGTAATCCGGTTGACTAGATGAAATCAGGAACCCAGTTGCACCTTTTGCTCATCCGTGTTGCGCTCATGGTAACGCGGCCGATAAACGAGCCATGTTATTGTTTTGTCTGGAGGGTATACTGTTAAGTAGCCTATACAAAGTTCATGTGTGGGTGATGCTATCCGTGTAGCCTGTAGGCTATACATACAAAATGGAGCCAAACAAAATTGTAACTCCACAGTGCCATTTGGAAATATTATGGGTTCTGTGCCATTGGAGACAAAATAATAACCGAAAAAGAAGTCAACTGCAAGGTATGCAACTGCCCCAATAACTTTCCAAAGGCTGGAACTTTCTTTCCTTCCGGAGATCGGTCAGTTCGGTCAGTTCAGGAGATCGCTCAGTTCAGTTTTAGTTTAAGCTAGCTATGCTATTGTTATGATGAACTTATGCATTGTCATTTTTTTCTTTCGTTTGAGCAACAGTCGATCTGCCGAGTCATTTTATTGCTGTGTCATTGTCATTGTTATGATCTTTGCTGGTTTTATTTTGCTTAATAAAACTTCAAGATATTGTTGTCATTATTTCTTAGTTATAGCCTAGCGTGTTTAAGTTTACACGTTTGATGGGAAATTTAAATGTTTTAAATTTCGACGGTAGAACTAATTCAAACTAATTTCTCTATTCTGAGATATTTTCGTTCAAACTCAAGTGACAGCCCTAATGTCTACATTAGGGTTCCAAAAAGGCTCCTCTGTGTCTTCATAGAGGAACCCTTGGGTTCTTTGTCAGGCAAAATGGTTCTAAAATGGGAACTTTCAGACCTACCATAGAAGGTTCTATAAAGAACTAAAAAGGGTTTCCCAATGAAGACCAACCAAATAACCTTTTTTAGGAGAGTGTAGCTATTTTTATAGTTATTGCTGTAGTGGAGTGGGATTTTGAAAAATCATTTTATTGTTATAGTTGTAGATTTCGTTATCGCTTCTAGTAGAAATAGCCCTTATGAATAAACACAGTAGATGAGAGCCAAATCCAGTCCTTAACTGTGCATTTGCCAGGTTTTACATCCGTCTGAGGAAGAGCAAGAGGCCAGTTTAGAGGGAGCTGCTGCCTTCTCTTCAACCCGTGGCTGAAAGCGAAACGCTCGTATCAGAACATGACATAACTTACTGACGAACAGGCCATTCAGCCCAACAGTGATTGCCATTTTCCTACCAGTAAAGGGTACCTAGCGCTCTCCCACATACTAGATAGTATCCAGCAGCACTATATCTCTGCCTCCTCTACTAGAACTGGGAACGCTCAGCAGCATTCTCACCCGTGTCAGGAAAGAATTGGAACGCGGGGCCAGATGTGTGCAATGAGGTGTCATAAGCACGGCCGGCATTCCTTAAATCAAAGCACTGTCCCCTAACCTTCCCTTTCAAAAATGTACCTATAAGCTCTTCTGCACAGTAAAACCTTCAATGCTACTTCAACTGTGTATTTGGGTCCATGCTTGTTAGAAGGTGTGTGATAAAGTTATTCTCCAGAAAAAAAAAACGTTTTCCTCTTTAACCAACCAGGTGTGGGATCCTGAGAATCCCAGTGCGCAGGTGCTGGCTATGAATGCAGGCCCGGGCACTGCAGTCACAGGTTCAAACCTCGGCCGTGTCACTAGGTTACCGTAGGCATTCTTCCAGCTGAGGTAGGCGTGGCCTGTGGGGGGAATGATACAGTGACTGGTTTACAGGCAGATGCGCTGGAAGTCGCTAGCTCACGTGTAGTAGGGCGTGGCCTGTGGGTGTGGACGGTGCTTTGGTCATAACTGATGAGTCTAAATCATTAAGGGAAAACGGGAGGGGGGATGTTTTAGAAATAGTTTTATAGAAACTAACAAATAATCACAAAGCTTCTGAGCTGTGGTTAAATTTGATATGTCTCATGTCTGTCTGTCCGTCTGTGGTTCTACAAGTCTCACTCATGCAAAAGATTGACATTATTGCTTAATGTACAGTATATACAATGTCCTGGGTGCATCACAAGCACTTTTTCAAAAGGATTAACTGTAAAATTATTTGTGCATTATTTGGGAAATCAACTTTGGAGCTGGATCATGTAAAATCAGCTTTAGCTTCACAGCACATTAAATCAGTGTGTGAGTGTAGCTCAATATTACTTGACCAAATACACCGTCCATACTGGGAACACAACGTCTTTTCATCTTAACTGCACCATCCTGCTCCACCCTTTACAATTTTTGCCAATGTAATAAACATCTGTATAAAACTGATTAGAATGTAATTTTAATCCTGCAAGAAAGAACTGCCAGAGAGCTGATGTAAAGGCCACGTCGATGTGTAATTTTATGCACCACATAAATGAACTTGTGTAAACATTGTGCTCTGTATAAAACTAGATCTAGACCAAACTTTAGAGCTCGTCCCTCATCACCAAGCAAGAGGCTGATGATAAAGAGGACAGGGGTTTATACTCAGGGCTGAGGATGAAGAGGACAGGGGTTTATACTCAGGGGTTTATACACACACACACCCCTACACAAACATACCCCTACACATACCCACACACACACACACCCCTACACAAACAAACACACACACACACCCTTACACAAACACACACACACAAATACATACAGTACCCACACATACACACCTACAAACACACACACACACACACACAAATACATACACACACACCCCAACACAAACACGCACACACACAAATACATACACACACCTACACCAGGATCACCATGCCAGTAATATAGGTGCAGCTCTGCCAGGATCACCATGCCAGTAATATAATGCTCTGCCAGGATCACCATGCCAGTAATATAGAGGCCGTGCGCTCTGCCAGGATCACCATGCCAGTAATATAGAGGCTGTGTGCTCTGCCAGGATCACCATGCCAGTAATATAGAGGCCGTGTGCTCTGCCAGGATCACCATGCCAGTAATATAGAGGCCGTGCGCTCTGCCAGGATCACCATGCCAGTAATATAGAGGCCGTGCCACGCCAGGATCACACCATGCCAGTAATATAGAGGCTGTGCGCTCTGCCAGGATCACCATGCCAGTAATATAGAGGCTGTGTGCTCTGCCAGGATCACCATGCCAGTAATATAGAGGCTGTGTGCTCTGCCAGGATCACCATGCCAGTAATATAGAGGCCGTGCGCACGGCCAGGATCACCATGCCAGTAATATAGAGGCCGTGCGCTCTGCCAGGATCACCATGCCAGTAATATAGAGGCTGTGTGCTCTGCCAGGATCACCATGCCAGTAATATAGAGGCTGTGTGCTCTGCCAGGATCACCATGCCAGTAATATAGAGGCTGTGTGCACGGCCAGGATCACCATGCCAGTAATATAGAGGCTGTGTGCTCTGCCAGGATCACCATGCCAGTAATATAGAGGCTGTGCGCACGGCCAGGATCACCATGCCAGTAATATAGAGGCCGTGCGCTCTGCCAGGATCACCATGCCAGTAATATAGAGGCTGTGCGCTCTGCCAGGATCACCATGCCAGTAATATAGAGACCGTGCGCTCTGCCAGGATCACCATGCCAGTAATATAGAGGCCGTGTGCTCAGCCGTCCACAGCGCACACAAACCAGCGGCTTCAAATGAAAGGAGACGTTTCCATTGGGGAGGAGCCCAATTACTGCCCCAACCCACCCCCAGAGGCTGGCGAGCAACAGTGGCCTCAGGCAGCAGCGGCCTCACAGTGGCCTCAGCGAGCAGCGGGCATGGGGCAGCAGTGGCCGAGCAGCGAGCAGGCAGAGACATTGTCGCTACACCCGCCGCTCCTGGCGTACTCGTATGCTCTCCTGCCTCCCTTCACGCCGGGTAGATAGCGGCCGTAACGCATCGTAGACATGGTTCTGATTTCGAACATCTCTCCCTGCATCTGAGACGGTGGAAACGCCGGCCAGTTCTTTCGGGAACGTTAGATGGCGGAACAGCGGAATTTTGGTTTGGGGTGGTTGGGGGGGGGGGGGTGCTGAGCAATGCAAGATCATAGACAAACGTGTCAGTTTAAAAAACTGAATCTATTCGAAGCTTGAGACTTTTCTTTTTTAAGGGCCACGGCTGATTTTCAATGCAGAGCCTCAGTGCTCAGTGGGCATTGCAGGCACCAGCCATAGAATATTACGGAACAAATCACAGAATAGCTCTCTGGATATTGTTCAAATGCACAACCCAGCTCTTGCAATCAACCCTCACTGCACGTCTTGCATTCAATCACTGCAGCCAAAGCCGCAGATTGCTCAGTTGTAGATTGTTGTTCTTAAAGCCTATAAACCTCTATAGCATTCAGGAAAATAATTTTGGGGGAATGACTCAGGGAGAATATAGCACAGGGTGGGAGAGATTTATATTAGAGTTATATTAGAGGCTTAAACCTTGTTGGCAGCAGATTGCTGAAAGGAATGGCAGTGGATTTGAGAGGCACAGATTTTCAGCACAAAGCAAATCTGCTTGCCTGGAAAGCTGGTAATAACTGAGCCCGTGAATCTCAGCCTCTGCTTACGCGTCTCTTTCTCTCTGACAAAGCCAACGTGGCTTTTACGTCTTACCCCCGCCGTTCTCTCCTCCTTGCATCCTCTCTGCCACAAAGAGGAGGAGAAGATCCACCCCCCCCCCCCAACCCCGCACCTACACAGCCAAACCATCCCTCCCCCCGCCAGATCCTGCCACACCCCCTCCAGCTCACAGTCGCTCTCTCTCTCTTTCCACTCCAAGACAGACAGACTGTGGATGGAAAATATGAGCAAATTCTTCCCAGACTCCAGAATGAGTGTGATACTGCTGCCAGACTGGCCAGGAACAAGCTGAGGGAGGGAGAGAGAGAGAGAGAGAGAGAGAGAGAGAGAGAGAGAGAGAGAGAGCTTATTTAAAGGAACAGTACTGCTGGAGAGATAAGGGGGCATACAGAGAGACAGAAAGACAAGGGGGCTAGACAGACAAACAGACACAGAGAGAGAGGGGTAGGGATGGACAGACAGACAGATATACTGAGAGAGAGGTAGAGACAGACAGACTGAGAGAGAGGTAGAGACAGACTGGGAGAAAGGTAGAAACAGACAGACAGACAGACTGGGAGAGAGGTACAGACTGGGAGAGAGGTAGAGACAGACAGACTGGGAGAGAGGTAGAGACAGACAGACAGACTGGGAGAGAGGTACAGACAGACAGACTGGGAGAGAGGTAGAGACAGACAGACTGGGAGAGAGGTAGAGACAGACAGACAGACTGAGAGAGAGGTAGAGACAGACAGGCAGACTGAGAGAGAGGTAGAGACTGCCAGACAGACTGAGAAAGAGGTAGAGACAGACAGGCAGACAGATACTGAGGGAGGGCAAACGGCAGAGAGGAATAAATCTAAAATGAAAGGTAGGGAACGAGAAAAGGCCTGGAGATTTAGGGAGAGAGAGAGTGAGAGAAACAGAGGAAGACAGACGAGAAAGGGATGAGAGAAAGAGAGAGAGAAGGAGGGAGTAAAAGAAAGAGAGATCAGTTTTCTTGTGGCACATGATGGCCTAGCATGTCTTTCCTGCGATTGTAATTGCAGTTGAGCCTGTGGATTGATTATTATGTTGGTTTTGGTTTCCTCTCCATGTAAGGAGTGCGAAACCCTTTGGCCTACCGGCTGAATCTGGCATGGTAAAGATCCACGTGGCCTGGCTTTGATCGTCTTCTCTTTTCCGAGCAACGAGGGATAACGCACAGAGATAAAGAACATTCCTCTTCCTAAACTTCAGCAGATACGTTTTTTTTTTTTTTTTTAACTTCATGTGTTTTGTTTTTGTTTTTGTTTTTTGTTTTGTTTTATGTTTTATATTATTTTATTTTATGTTGGTTTATGTACGCACCAACAACCACAGTAAATTCCTCGTATGTAAATACTTGGCGAATAAAGGGATTCTGATTCTGATTCTGATTCTGATTCTGATACAAAGTGATTGAGAAGCATACAATACTGTCAATAGCCCTCGTCCAGATACAGTACATGGTCTTTGTTTAAACCTACACACAACAACTCAGTGGAGAAAGCGTACGTCTCCTTTCTGGACAAATACTGGCTTGGATTCATGAAACATTTGTCTGTAACTTTGACTTGTTAATGAATACCAATGTATGCCTCTTTTCTTCAAAAAACACAGCACCTTTGGTTCATTTTCATGGTTGTTCAATTTTCCTCGCTGTGTTTCTAAGGAGAAAACATGAACATTTGGCTTTAATTTGAACCAAGAACAAATGCTGATTGAATCCAGGCCACTTTTCTGACCACCGATCTATGGTTACTGGATAGGGTCCTTCACTGCAAGACTGAGCATGTGCAGAACACAGGACATCTGCATGGCAACAGACCCTTCTCAGGTTTGTGAGAAAGTTCATTTTGTCTAAATTTAATTAAACGGCTCCATGGTCGCTGTTCACACCTCGAAGCATCATATGTCAGCCAAGACACTTAAATGCATTAACAGAATGAACCCCTTAACTAGCACCGTATTAACCCCTTACCTAGTACCGTATTAACCCCTTAACTAGTACCGTATTAACCCCTTAACTAGTACCGTATTAACCCCTTAACTAGCACCGTATTAACCCCTTACCTAGTACCTGTCCGTATTCAGACCAGAAGTGGTTTATTTTACTTGCATTCATTGCATTTTATTACAGTTACATTTTCAATCAATCTGGTAACACAATATACCGTTTGAAAGTATTAAAACTCACAATTCTATAGCGATAAACTATTTTATGATTCCCATGTTATAGTGACAATGGTTCCTTATTTTGTAACATGACACAAAACAAAACATCTACCTAAAAACGACGATTCTGCTAGTTCTGTGTGTTCTGGAAATCCCCAAATGACATATATCATTGTAAAAAAAAAATATATATATATATAATTTTGGCTGAAAAAACTTCCACTGTGTTTGAGCTTCTGTTACTCTGTTTCAGTAATACTTACAGTAATTAAGACTCTTGGAAAACAAACTCCTAAGGGTTACCTTACAGAAAAGATCAGGATTACGCCTGTAGCCAAAGAGGTTCAAGAACAGTAATAATTTTATTGTCAGGTTTGTGCTAAAAAAAGGTGGTGCTAGAGAAAGGGGTAAAACACAAAGCAAGATGATTACAATTGCTAATTAGAGATGTACGAATGTTTTGAATTCTTGAAAAATTCTACAGTCTCATAGACTTTAGTTGAGAAGTTGATCCTTGTAATCTGGGGCCAGTTGTTCAAAGGTAATCTGATCGGATTTTGGTGATCGGATTGGATCAAATCTTGAAAATGGGTTGTTCAAAAGGGAAAGAAGGATTCTGAAATCGGATTAGATCACGTAATCCAATTCTAGTTTAAATCTGGATCAAACCTTCAGTTTGTGTTGTTCAAAACTTTCCTGTGGGATTTGGATAACTTTGATCCAAAAAAACAGGATTATCCTGATCCAAACAGGGGGTAGGATTTCAGGGTGGATTTCAGGGAGAAAATGTAGTAAAATTTTAAAATTGGTCAAATAATACAACATTTGTATCATTTAGTGTATATACTTTTATTTATATTTTGCACTTGACTTGTGTAACTGTTACAGTGATAAAGTAGATAAAGTAGACAGACTACCAATTAAGCCTTTCAGTATAGTAAAGTAAAAATAAAATAAAAATGATCCCCCAAACAGATTCCAATAACAAACAAAAATAATATATTACATTTTTCTGTCATCATCACTGTATATTCATTTCAAAGAAACAATCATCAGAGATGAACCTGTCAAAAATAATTTCTAACAATTGCATCCCTCACTACACGTCCAGTCAGTCCCTCATTCTGACTGAACGGCAGAGGTTGGTCTGGTTCTTCATCAGGCTCAGGTGCATCATCAACATTATCACAGAGAGGGACATTGCGCCTTATTTGTTGTGGCTCAGGGGTCATAAAATAAATTATAAATGGAAGTGGATGTTTATGTTATTTTTGTATTTTGTCTCAAAATAAGAAACACTTAAAATGACCATGTTGGCTCTTCTACCTGTTCTTCTTTACATAGCTGGTAGTCCACATTGTGATATGTTGTCCCCTTTAGAGTACTAGTAATCCGGATTTGGTAATCTTGAAAACTGTGTATCTGGATCAGGGTGATCCAATCCAATGTTGCTTTGAAAAACCGGCATGAAACTAAGACGGATTACCTGATCCTGGATAGCATAAAATGGGATTTCCAAATCCGGATAATTTTGATCCAGATTAAATTTTTTGAACAACTGGCCCCTGATGATCAAATTCAGATGAGACACCTGATTGGCTAGAAATGTCACAATTACTCCAGGCATACAGAACAGCTCATTGCCTCAAACCGAAGGTCTAGAATTGGGAGAGACCAAACCATCGCACAATGTGGGGTGGAGCAGCAGAAGGTAGACGTAATGGAATATTCCAGCATGAATGAAAAAACAGATGAGGAATTTTAAAATGTGGAGTTACTTTGCCAAATTAAACTCATATGCCCTAATATTTCAGAGAATGACAAGCTAGAGTTCTTCTTGAAGCTGCAGCGTAGTATGCACTGCTGGAAGCTTACCTTGTGCTCATGCCCTTTGCCATAAAGAAACTTGCAGGCACTGTATCACTTGTAAGCATGGACTGCATGAGGGAGACTGATATGCAACTGCTCCCTAAAACAGCTTCTGTCTGTGTGTGTGTGTGTGTGTGTGTGTGTGTGTGTGTGTGCATGTGTGTGTGTGTGTGTGTGTGTCTGTGTGTGTGCATGTGTGCGTTTGCACATGTATGTGTGTGTGCGTGCATGCAGCTAATTTAATTAAAGAGTCTATGACCATTCCTCCATGATGTCACTGATATTACGAATGATATTTACATATTGGTATGGAAAAAGTAAGCAGTAGCTGTGGCTTATGCTTTATCCTATATTACATTACATTACATTATATAGCATTATATTACATTACATTACATTATATTACATTACAGTCATTTAGCAGATGCTTCTATATGAAGATAGTCATGCACTTTGGGTAAGAGCATCCGCTAAGCAACTATAACCATGACGAAGCGATCATAGACTACATTATCATGTATTATCATGTTGTCTTTACATAACCATAAACCACATCCAATTACACATTGTAGAGTTTGCACATTTAAGAAGATATTTGTCCAATTAACAGAACAGTTGTGGCCAGAATATGACCAGGGTATCACATATCACATAAATGGTGTTGAAACCAATTCACAGCAATAAAAGTTTTATCCTACATGATATGGCAGTGATTGATACCATGTGTTCACTAATAGGCAGTCAGGCTATAGAAGGATATAGAAGATGCCTCTCACAACAGCCTTGTGACAGTTTACGATATCCTTTGAACAAAAATAAAATACGGCTTGACTCGTCAAACAAAGCATAAAAACCCTCGCAATGAAAAGATAAAAGACCAGTTTAAAGGCCTGTCCACACCAAGAACGATAAATATAAAGGCCCATCCACACCAAGAACGATAACTATAAAGGCCCGTCCACACCAAGAACGATAACTATAAAGGCCCGTCCACACCAAAAACGATAACTATAAAGGCCCGTTCACACCAAGAACGATAACTATAACGATAACTATAAAGGTCCGTTCACACCAAGAACGATAACTATAACGATAACTATAAATATATAATTTTATCGTTCTCAAGTGGATGGCGGAGTCCACACCACAACCATAATGACAGTGACAAACGATATCGTTGGGATCACTTTCAAAGCGATTTGATGAACGATAGAAACACTGACAGCCAATCAAAATCCATCAGAATTGACATTTTTATTGACGACACAGCTGGAGCCCGTGCTTTGTGTTTACAGAACGTTATCGTTCATCAGTGTGGATGCTCACATCATTATAGTTATAGTTATCATTATAGTTATCGTTCTTGGTGTGAACGGACCTTTATAGTTATCGTTCTTGGTGTGGACGGGCCTTTATAGTTATCGTTCTTGGTGTGGACGGGCCTTTATAGTTATCGTTCTTGGTGTGGACGGGCCTTTATAGTTATCGTTCTTGGTGTGGACGGGCCTTTATAGTTATCGTTCTTGGTGTGGACGGGCCTTTATAGTTATCGTTCTTGATGTGGACGGGTCTTTAACTTCAGCAAATCTTGCCCTTCTGTTGTCAAACTTATTTCATTGCTTATGAACACGTTTCACAGGTAAGAGAAAAGCACAACCATAGACCATCCACAGCTCGAGAATCAACTTCATCCCCAACATAGGAATCAAACATGGGTCTTCATATAAGTCTGTATTCAATCAAAAAATATCATTAACTTTTCAAATGTTCATTTTTGGTGAAAAACTCCTCAAACTGTTCCGGCAAAGGAAAAATTAAGACGTACAATTAATTGTATTTGAAGGACTCATCTGCACATTAACTTTTTATTTTAATGATTGAAATAAATTTAGATTTTCATTTTAAATGTGTTAAGGGAGCACATCTCTTCAGCTTTTCTTCACTTCCGTATTTGCCAGAATTGTCAGGTCCACCTTAAAACTGCTAATTATCTTTGTGTCACAGGTTGGGAAGTTTGAGTAAAGCCAATTGCACACCTGTCGGTAATTGAAATGAACATTGTTTAAAAGCAGGCCTGTGAGGGTTGCATGAAAAGCTTATTTTGAAGAATGCCGTGTTGGTTACTAGCTCGTGTAAAGCTGAGTTTTTTGTTTGGTTGTCATTTAGTTAAATTTTAATTAAGATTTTTCAGATTCTCCATTTTTCAGGTGTCTTTCAGAAATGGCTTTTTCGAGTGTTCTTCGTTAAAGTTTTGGACAAATGCTGATTGGGTCCAGGCCGTGGCATGTTTTAATCGATGCCTAAGGCGTTGTGGGGGCTCTTTAGGGGTCATGTAACCCCACAAAGGGGAGAAGAGAGGCTGCCCATTAAAACATCTCCGAGGCGATGATCTGTGCTTCTGCAGCGCATATGGTGCCACAGAGTTGCTTCATAAATTACATTTTATTTTTAAACTTGTTAGCGTACACGTACTTGCCCTTAGCCCTGTCTGTGGGTGAAATGCAGCCTTCCAGTCGCTCCCTTTAGACAACATTGATGTCAGGGGCCAGAAGGCACATTTAATGAATGTGTTTTATAAGACATGTCTGTAGGGCGAAGTCGCACCACCCAATAATGGGGGCATGTGCAAGCCGCTTGTGTACATTTAGGAAGTGCTTCTTATGTTGACTAGTGAAGCAAAAAAACAACGCCGTCTCTTTCATTAGTAACATACATGTGCATGCAGTGTATATGTGTAAAAACAAATGCATGTATAAAATACATCTATTATGGTGACAACTTAGCAAATAAGTTATGTTTTTTTTTAAATGGAGCAGCTATTTTTTGGTTGCAAAATATGTGCAATGTAAACAAGTCAGTATATGAAATGCATCTTCTGTTGGCTGATTAAAAAAATAAAAAGACCAGCTAATCTATTCCAAAACATTAATATGTATGAAATGTTTGTAGCATATAGGCAAAAGCATATGAGGAATACATATTTGTGTATGAGCAAATCACTATTTTTCATCTTATTTTCATCTGCATTTGCAAACCAAACCAACTGTTATTTAACGATTGCATACTCATACAGCATTGCATACTCATACAGCATTGCATACTCATACAGCATTGCATACTCATACAGCATTGCATACTCATACAGCATTGCATACACATACAGCATTGCATACTCATACAGCATTGCATACTCATACAGCATTGCATACTCATACAGCATTGCATACTCATACAGCATTGCATACTCATACAGCATTGCATACTCATACAGCATTGCATACTCATACAGCATTGCATACTCATACAGCATTGCATACTCATACAGCATTGCATACTCATCATACAGCATTGCATACTCATACAGCATTGCATACTCATACAGCATTGCCGATTTAACGATTTCTGTCGCCACATATATAATTAAAGTCTAATTCCACAAAAGAAATGAATCCAATACCTCCATTTCCAAACAATATAGATGCAAATTACAGGATATCACTCCAGAATGTCCAGAAAATCTGGAAATATGTTTCTCTGAAGTTGTTTCCCCTGAAAATCTTAGAGACACCTGGCCATACACACACACACACACACACACACACACACACACACACACACACACACAAACAAGTTGTTTCTCATTTGTTATAGGGCCATCATGAATGCCTTGCAGCATAATGCCTGCAGGCTCTTAAAGATCATTCTTGAAACCTGAGATGGTTGCAATTAAAGTTATCTGTGGTTTAATGAAAAATAGTTTAGTGAGTTTCAGGCGGTGGAGAAAAGTGCATTCTTATAGCTGCTCCCTCACTCTCGAATGGCACATCTGGGCTCTCCTTCCTCCCAGCTCAGGGCTGGAAAAATGTCTCCCAAAATAATGTCTGCCCCAATCGAAGCCTCCACGAGCACTATGGGAACATGAGTCCGAAAATGAGCTGAGCAGACCACATGGAAACCACATTAGCTTCCTTAACGCTGCGAACGCTCATGTGGTGGGTCCAGGCAGATGCGAACACACACTCATGCGTGCACACACACACACACACACACACACACACACACTCATGCGTGCACACACACACACACAAACACATGCGTGCATACACACACACTCACACTTGCACATACAAACACTAACACACAAACAGTCACACTCTCCGTGCGCACGCACACACACACACGCTTGCGCACACACACATCCAGGGGGGGGGGGGGGGGGCAGACAGAGAAAGAGAGGGGGAGAGGGAAAGGAAGAGCAGAAGAGAAGAGGAGGAGAGAGAGGAAAGAGAGTGGGGGAGGGATAGAGAGAAATTTATTCTTTGGCAATGTGTGTTCTTGTCTCTAATAAAGCCAACTGAACTTAGCTGAACTGAGGCGGAGGCGGGGTTTATCAGTGACTCATAGAGTTTGAAAGTGAAACGAGACGGGTGCTTATAGAATGTGCGCTCTCTCTCTCTCATGGCTCCGCGGCAGCTCTCGGCAAGGAGAGATTCCGGCGCTCCCTGCCCGTCTGGCAGACGTTCTTTCAGCCTTCGTGTGCGTGCCCTCTCCGGGCCGGTTCTGGGAACGCGTTCTGAGCTGAGATCCCGGGAGTACGTCCCGCAGGGGCCCGGGAGACTCAGGAAAAAAGCTTGCACCACGCCTCTACCCCACGCGAAGGGCATGACATCACCCACGTACCGGCCTGTGCTGAGGCCGGAGTATTAATTCATCATACTCAGGCATCTCTTGCTTAGCAAAATGAATAAGGGAGCTTTCCCCCTCCCCCTCTCATCCCTCAGTACAGCTGGCGATGTCTGGATGAGCCAGCAAATAAAATGCCATCCGTATTACAACCCACTAAAAAGCTGCCGCTAAAAAAATGCAGAGCTCTTGCTAGCTATTAGTAGCAGTTTGGCTCCTGCCAGCTAGCACTATGTAAACAGTAGTCATTTCCTCTCTCGTTCTTCGCACTTAGAGCCAATTTTAGTTACATTTTGCTGAGAATACTGGGTAAATTGTGTTCCTTTTTCATGGAACTGCACAACCCGGCAATGTTCTAGAACCTGCTTCAGTTGATGGCCTTATTGTCTGTGGGAAGCGCTCTCTGTTGGACATATCCATATTAATCTAGAACGGCCTACTGGCTTGAAATGAGGGCCACAAGGAGATGGCTACAAACGTCTACGAGCTCATTTGATGTGCGCTGCCGTTTACTGGGGTACTCTTGAAACGAGGTGTCCCAGGTTAACAGCTGTTGATAACAAGGCTCCATAAAACAAACAAGCTACCGCTTCCTGCCTAATAAAGTGCTTCCCAAGTGTTAACCTTTAACAGGGACGGAGCATCCGGACCATCCGGCCCCCAGGACTTCATAAAGTAAAAGTAAGGAGGCCGCTTTAGAGTGGTAAATAATATAGGGTTTGCAATAGGGATCTGCACTGAAATGGCAAAGTCCAGAATCTTCCATTTAGTTTAGTTGCTTTGTGAGGCCTGCACTGCTTTCTAGAACATTCCCCATTGGCGGAATAGTGAGACGGAATTCTTTCTGTCTCGGGAAAACCACTTATGGCGTGCTGGTGAATGGACTTAGACAGCGTAGCCCCAACTCACCTTGAGTTGGCATCTATTTGGATCACACAGCTGCATCCAAACCACTGTCTAAGAAGAATAAGATAATAGAACATATGGGTAGGAGGTTTTTTTTTTTTTTCAAGCGTAAAACAGACTCATTACGCTGACACATTCCTTCAGTTACTTGCTCGGCTCATTACCGCCTGTGAAACACATGAACCACGGCCATGAAAACGTTACATAATGCTTCTGTAGCATTGACTTTATACACACAGAATGGGCTCGTACTCGTACCTGCATAGACCAAACCATTCCAATTCCAATGTAGAGGCGAAGATTCCATGCACGGAATGTTAGATGTACGCAAAATGTACTTTTCACCACAGATATGTTCACTTTGTTTGTTACAACATTAGGCCAGCTTTCAGAAAGACCTTGGTCCAGTGGCCTTTTGACGAGGTTAAGTGCTACAACCTCCACTGTGAGTCGCACCTACTATTTCATCTGTTTGGGGTTCCCCGCTGTCCACCCCAAATTTATTACAACGCTTTGACAAAGCTGTTTTCTTAATGAAGTTGGCTTCAAATAGAGGGCGACTCTGTATGTGGCAGAAACGTGGGATTGACAAGGGAAGCCCCGCCAAAGAAGGCCATACTTCCCTGTACAACTCCTGGTTGTAGGCCGTGCACTTGTCTTTGAAAGATTTGAGCTTCCTTCTGTTTAAAAATAAATCTTAAAACAAGGTAAATCAACATTTAAGCTGAATGAAAGTTTACAATAAAGTCTCTCCCGATAATTTACGTTTGTCAATCTACCATTAAAAGTTTTCTTGGGATTTTAAGCTCGCTTGCCAAAAGCATGACAAATATTTCAGAATTCAGTTATTGTACAGGAAGAGCATGTGTGTGGCCTAGTGCAGTCGTTCTCCTCGCATGTAGAACAAAAGCAATGTCAGAATTGAATCGCTGGAAAGGCCATCGTTAGCATGTTTTTAGCATTTAGCTACTGGAAAAATCAGTCACTCTGCGTATTGTCCTGCCATTCCATCTAACTGAGTCGGGTGATGAATGGACTTCCTATAATCTCTACTGTACGACCTTTGTCTCGGAAGAGGTCCCCAGCAGATTGAAAACAATGAGAGGATCTATGTAAATCCTGTGCCAAGCGTGAAGGGTGAGATGAAGGTTTTGGACCATTGCTTAGTCAATTTTGACTCTTTCAATTGCCGGGTGGCTCTAAATGGTGTTGCAGTTGTCTGTTCTTTAATAAATATAAAAAATAAACATAAGCTTCTCAGAAAGGTTATCTGCTTGAGTGTGTTTGCAAACTGACTAAACAATCAGGAAACGTTTTTTCTACATGCTGAGGGATTGGGTCCATTTTTACAATTGATTTCCTTCCCTCGATTTCAGCAGATTTATCTATTGGTCGTGACAATACGCAACAGGCTAATTGCTGATGAGAAATTGGGTTTTCAGAGGTGATCCATGTCTGTGAAGAACAGTTTTGCCCTGGGTGTACACTGAATGTACACTGCTTTCATACGTAAAACTGTCAAAAGACTAACGATTATAGATGCAAAATCATACTTTCAGTTTCGGGGACAGATGGTAGCCGTCTCTCCCTATTTCCTGTGGAGTGACCAGTTTGCTTTTCCACTGGACCCCCCCCCCCTCCTTCTCCCCAACCTGTGTATTACATCAGCGCTCCATCAGACGCAATGGAGGGGGGGGCACCCCCCTATGTGTGTACATTTTCTATTCCCAAATGGGCCATTTTTTCCTTCAGGAAACCACAGCAGTCAGGAATGAACCGCTGCTACTCTGAGCTGAGAGAGAGAGAGAGAGAGAGAGAGTGCACAGGAGAGAGGGAGAGAGGGATGGGGAGAGAATTTAAAAGAAGAAAGAGAGAAGGGTTGGAGTATATAACATTTGCCTCTGCTATGACTTTCCCATGAAAATTCCGGTTGCCAGTTGGTCTAAAAAAAAATGGAGGTGTCCACAACAGAGGTCGGAGTGAGGAGAAACTGTTACAGTCAACTGCAGCCTGGCGGCCTTCACACGGGAAAGCCAGTCACTGCAAGTTCAGAAGCATGCATGCCTCAACCTTTCACTGTGGTAGTAGATCTGCTCATTTCACCCTTAAACCCTCATAAATATCAATGATCCACTGCAGGGATGGGCAACTCCAGGCCTCGTGGGCCGCTGTGTATCAGTTACCCTGGCTCAATCAGCGAATTAGTCATAAACACCAACACGGATTCACTCGTAAATTAGACCCCAATAAAACGCTACAATACACGCATACCGACACAAGAACATTCATCAGCTGCTGTTCACATAGTGGTATGTAGGTAAAATATCAGATCATGTAAATGATTGGGCTGATTAAATAATTAAGTTTTTCTGAAATCCAGAAACGGATACGGCCCTGATCTACTGCATGAAAACCTTGTTTGACTTATAATTTTTCACAGATAAATATGATTTAGGGCCCCCCATGCCTTCATTATAGAGGATTTATATAAATCGCATCTTGAATGACACTTTATTTGTTGAATGACACAAATGACAAATGGCAGCCATTAACCATACTGTTAATATTGTTACTTTATATTGTTTGGAATTGAGATAAATTTCAGTGTTGTTACAAGCCGAAGCCTTCAATCATATTAAACAATGTTCTTCAGAATGTTTGGAGATATACACTGCCTGGCCAAAAACAAAAGTCGCCGTTGCACCCGTCATGCATAGTGCCCACTGTACAAGCCTCTGGAGGCAGTGTTAGTGCCCACTGTACAAGCCTCTGGAGGCAGTGTTAGTGCCCACTGTACAAGCCTCTGGAGGCAGTGTTAGTGCCCACTGTACAAGCCTCTGGAGGCAGTGTTAGTGCCCACTGTACAAGCCTCTGGAGGCAGTGTTAGTGCCCACTGTACAAGCCTCTGGAGGCAGTGTTAGTGCCCACTGTACAAGCCTCTGGAGGCAGTGTTATGATCTGGGGTTGCTTCATTTGGTCTGGTCTAGGCTCAGCAACATTATACAGCAACCTGAATGTACTGAATGACCAGGTTATCCCATCAATGGGCATATTCCAGGATGACAATGCTCAAATTGCTCATCGGGCTCAAATTGTGAAAGAGTGGTTCAGGGAGCATGAGGAATAATTTTCACACATGAATTGGCCACCAGATTCCTGACCTTAACCCCGTTGAAAGTCTTTGGGATGTGCTGGAGAAGACTTTACGGAGTGGTTCGATTCTCCCATCGTCAATACAAGATCTCAGCCAAAAATGAATGCAACTCTGGACAGAAATAAATGTTGTGACGTCGCATAAGGTTGTCGAAACAATGCCACGACGAATGGATGCTGTTATCAAAGCTAAAGGCGGTCCAACTAAATATTAGAGTGTGCAACTTTTTTTTTGCCAGGCAGTGTAGATGTCAACAAAAAACTTGTCAATACAAAAATTGGGGTTTAAGTGTTTTGAGAAAAGTATTTGGCCCAGGTCTGTTTCCCTGTTTGGAACAGGCCCTCGTTTGGAATGAGGAGGGCACAGGATTTACATAGATCCTCTGCTCTGGTGCGGTTTGGTTTCTATCTGCTTGTAGGGACCTATTCTGAGATAGAGCTTGTATAGCAGAGGTTATGGCAGGACCATTCCCCACCCTACTCAGATATCAAAGATCATGAAACGAGAGGACAATACGAGGCTAATGCAGAAAGCACGCTAACAAGGGCCTCTCCAGCGATTCAGTCCTGGGATTGCTGCAGCTTATAGGCTCCTTAACAATATCCACAGCCTGGTTGCAACGTCTCAGCAATCTCCAGACTGGATTTGGGAAAGCAATTTTCCAGCGCAGCGTATGTCCAAGGGGAGGAAATCCCAGCGATGATCGCAATAAACCCTCCAGACTTCTTTCTGCCTGATCTGAAATCCCGGATCACCCAATTCAAGGAATTACAGGCTAATGGAAGCGTGTCTGCCTATTAGGGTGGCAGTGTAGTATGGAGGTTAAGGAACTGGGCTTGTATACTAAAGGTTGCAGGTTTGATTCTCTGGTAGGACACTGCCGTTGTACCCATGAGTAAGGTACTTAACCTGAATTGCTTCAGTAAAAATTGATACTTTACATTATGGGAATTTAGCTAAATTTAATGTAATATTATTGTGTCCTTTGGATGAGTCTGGAGTTAGAGGTGTTCACAGGAAGTAGGAAGTCGCATCAGGATCAGCTGTCTAGGGCTGTGTTGGCTGAGAGCCCATTCAACTTCGCTGGTGTGAAACGACAGCTGTTTCTTATTGTTGTTTTTTTTACCACAGGCAAATTCCCCTTATTTTTCTTCTGTATCGAGAGATCTGAAAAGAGACGTTGGTAGGAAATTGAGCTTCTGTGGCTGGAACGTATGGGCTTAGTCATGTACAGTGGAAAAATGTACATACCTGCACCGCGATTCACTGCTCTTCGTGATCCGTTTACAAAATGAGGTTATATTTTTGTGCACCTGGATTTGATTTAAAGGGAATTGTGGGTAATTTTATTGGAAAATCAGTAAGCATGACAAATTGAAAATCAGAACATAAAGAGGATGGCACTTTCCCCACAAGACGGTTCTAAAAATTAAATTTTAAAAAGGCTTTGATTTTCCAAATGATTTCTCTGGCTTTTTATTTCTGGTAAAGCAGAGCTCCATGTCTTTCATAGCCCATATATGCCTACCATCGGTCCGGCGGCCATGTCTTCTTCTCTGCATTGCTGCACTCAACAGCTCAGAGAGCTCGCTCAGGGGAAAGCCGCCTGTCTTTCGCTTTTATTTTATCTACCAACAGCTGCAAGCTGTTAGAGAGCCGTTTCCATGGAGACGCCGCAGTGCTAAGAGATGTCATAAATCCACCCCCCCCCCCCCCCCCCAACAACCCCCCCTTAGCTGCAGGTCTGAATACACGGCCCTGACCACGGCCGACGAGACAGGCCCTGTTTACAGACCAATATGAGGGAGCTACAAAAGGGATAAAAATGAATAACTTCCAGGCAAAAGGTCAACGATTAACGTGTCTTTTGGGCAGGGCCATTGTCCCCATTCAGTGGTGTTTTTGGGACACCCTGAGTCCCACTTCCATAAAATGGAGATCGAGGCAAGCTTTTCTCAAATGTTCCGTTTTGTGTTTTTCTGTAAGGAGACTTCCAACTGACTCTGAAACAGAGTGCATTAGGTCTGCTTGTTCCAACTGCCAATATGAGTTCACACACAAGTGATTGCAGATGTTGTGAACATTGTACTGTAACATTAAGCTTTTTCATTAGTGCACAGTGCACACCAAAGTTACTATTGCTGTAACTGTAACTAAAATGAATATGAGGTGTGAAAAAAACATTTTAAACCGAAATAAAAAACGAGACTGAACTGAAATTATTAAACTAAACGAAAATAGAAAAATGATCATGATGCCATCGTGAGTGTGAGTGATATGGTCAAAATAATCCTTTCTCTGCTGATGGTGATTGATGGTGATTGTTGCAATACTACAAGTCTCGAGGACGTTAACCGCCGCCATTATGGTTAGCATTAAATTGAAAACTGGGAGAATATGTTGAAGTTTTTGAAAATAATGCATTTGTTGACAAATCGGGCAGCTGTGGCTCAGGAGGTAGAGCGGGCGTCGGTTCGATCCCTGATCGCAGGATTGGCGGTTCGATCCCCGGCTCCTCCTGTCCACATGTCGAAGTGTCCTTGGGCAAGAGACTGAACCCCAAATTGCTCCCAATGAGCAGGCTAGCACCTTGCATGGCAGCTGCCGCCATTGGTGTGTGAATGAATGTGTGAACGGGTGAGTGAGTGGCCATTGTAAAGCGCTTTGTATAAAGGCGCTATATAAGTGCAGTCCATTTACCATTTAGTCCATTTACAAATCCAAATGCATAGTTGCTGTAGGCTGTGGGGTATGTTACAGGCAAATCAAAGGGAAATTAACAAAATGACTACAATTTTAAATTTCTAAAATGAAAGCTAAACTGAAACCAATTTAAAAACCTGACTTAACTAAACCTGTCTTAATTAAACCTGACTAACAAACAAACACACTAAAGGAAGTTAGAAAGTGGAATTGGAACTTATATATAAATAAAAACTAAACGAAAACATTAAACTAAAATAGCCTTGGTGCACATAATAAATAACATATTGTGAAGCATCAAACATAAAATTTCTAGACATATTTTTTTACTGTATGTTAAATGCACATAAGCTGTATTTCAATTTTCCCTGCCACTTTATTATTTTACATATTTATAAACATTACAAATGTTTAATAACATTTATGGGCAGAAAGAATTATTTACAACTGCTGAAATATTTTTTTTTATTAACGATATATTTTGTTTACCTGATAAACAACTCATCTGTATGGGCCCGTACCGGAAATGAGATCATAAATACGGTACATATTCAATTTGACAGAAATAATTTAAAATGAAATCAAAATCAGTTGCAGTTTGATCTGAGAAAGAACTGGCGATTACTATTTTTTTAAATTTTTTGTTGAGGTCTAAACAAGAAGGATGCCACAACACAATACAAATATTTTGAAGTGTATACATTTCTGTGTTTTAAAAAGACCTGTTTAACAGCCATGAGCTTCAACACCAAAGAGAATCGGTTCTTTTCAAGGCCTTTGCGTATACCTTTAATGGTTCTTATATAAACTTCCTTTGGTTAGGCCTGGACTTTTTATAGCAACAATTTCAGCTCCAGCCCATTAACGCCTCTGCTCGCAGGACAGCCCCTCAGGTTTAAACGCAGGCTTGCTTTAGGATGGAATTACTCAATTGTTCACATTTTACTGAACAATACCTTTTTACATATTTGTGAGTAATTTGGTAATGGATAAAATCTTAATCATTCACAGAACTACAGGAATGCACGGAACGTCGTTCTGCACTTCAAGCAAGTCAACTCTCCCCTCGCCTCCATCAAAAATAGGAGGGTAATTAGGGGAAATAAACTATTTTAACAGGGTAGCCGAATGAACGGTTCCTATTTGGCAATGCCCAGCTTAAAAATGGAAGTAATCCCTTTGCTAATGTGAACAGGAAGTATTGTACACTTCCTCTGAGTTTGAAGGAGGCTGGTAACGCTGCACTTTAGACATGGGGAACATCTTAAAACATTGAGGAAACCTGTGCTCACTGAACGCTTAAGTTAGCAAAATGCTGGGTTCAAGCAACACCCTTAAGTTTGACTCAGAAATTCAAACCTGAAATCAACACAAAAAGCTTTTTAGTAATTTTAATCATCAGTTAAATTTTAAGAATACACTTTTGTTGAAACCAGACCATAATATTTTTAAATGGTTATCACAAAAAGTGTAAAGTAGAACTGTAGTTAATACCTCCAAAAGCCCTTTAAAATATGAGAGAGTTAATCTCCACTTGTGTCTTTCTGAAACATATTTGTGCAGTTGTATCTGGAATGGAATAATTAAAGTGTTTTGCAGTAGGGAAGGGCAGCACCAGGAAGTTACAAAATCTGTCCTTTTTTTATCACAGCATTTTCTACATGCACAAATGTGCACACATATTACACAAACTGTAACACATGTGCACACATATTACACAAACTGTAACGAATGTGCACACATATTACACAAACAGTAACAAATGTGCACACATATTACACAAACTGTAACAAATGTGCACACATATTACACAAACTGTAACAAATGTGCACACATATTACACAAACTGTAACGAATGTGCACACATATTACACAAACAGTAACAAATGTGCACACATATTACACAAACTGTAACGAATGTGCACACATATTACACAAACTGTAACGAATGTGCACACATATTACACAAACTGTAACGAATGTGCACACATATTACACAAACTGTAACAAATGTGCACACATATTACACAAACTGTAACACATGTGCACACATATTACACAAACTGTAACGAATGTGCACACATATTACACAAACTGTAACGAATGTGCACACATATTACACAAACTGTAACAAATGTGCACACATATTACACAAACTGTAACAAATGTGTGCACATATTACACAAACTGTAACGAATGTGCACACATATTACACAAACTGTAACAAATGTGCACACATATTACACAAACTGTAACAAATGTGCACACATATTACACAAACTATGACGTGTGGATTATCACAGAACATTTAAAACTCAACACAATATTTGTATTAAGACCATGTTACAATACTGCAGCTCCACTATACTCAGAAAAGAACTGTCTAAATTGTGCACTTCAACTGTGCTTTTTGTTATTCTAAGTCCACGTCTGGACTATAACAGCTATGGAAAGGACACGAACAAGAGACGGGGAGGGAGAGAGTTTCCGATTAAACGTGGCAGTGTGACGTTCAAAACCAGAAGACAATCCCCTCAGAGGGAGACAACGGAGGGAGGGAGAGAGAGAGAGAGAGAGGGAGAGAGAGAGGGAGAGTGAATGTGAGAGAGCGAGGGAGAGGGAGAGAGAGCAAACCCAATAATATGGTTAACACAGAAAAGTACATATTCTCTTCTTGCAGCGAGTGGACGGTTACCAAGAGCACATACTGCTTAAATTAAATTGTAGGGGAGGGAAGAGAGGATGCTCTGCATTTTTCTCCATTGAGGTCAGTGTTTCACTGCCTTTCTGGCCACTCAGCTCACACTGTGGGTGAGAAGCTGTAGCTTCCCATCACGTCGGCCTTCTCTGTACAGTCCCTACGTAGATTTATACCAGTTTACTTCTTTATTGCTGGTTACCTATATTGACTAGCACACGTATGTGAAAATTAGCATGCGGCTTAATTTAGCTGCCTAGTAAATCGAAAAATAAACGAAACTGTAGAAATACTTTATTTAAATATTTTCAATGTATTGAATAAAGCTGTACGGGTTTAAAGTTATAAACATTTTTGATTTTACAATAGTTCACTACATTGTCTTTCCTAGAAGTAACAAATCTGAACGTTGAGTGGATTGGCCAAGAAGATTGTACAGTGTCTCCAGATTGGTGGACATGACATCAGGTGATGCCTTTCTGGCTGGGGGGGTCAGAGGTGACTCCAGATTAAGGGCGTGTCCTAAAATCGATTATGTGCTTAATGAGAAACAGATAAATGTGAATAAATCTTCTCTAGTCTTCTCTAGTCTTTCTTTTCTCTTCGTAATACATGTGCAGCCACAGAACCGCTCCCTGGAGCACTAATCAGCGGGACCAGGTAAGTACATACTGTCCTGCTCCAGGGTGGGACTCCCAGTGAAGTGGTACCAGCCTGTAATTTTGATATTTTCCTGGTTTAGTGTCCCGGTCTATGAGGACAGCTCTGGGTGCGACGAGTTTTCCTGGCTTAGGGTCCCAGTCTATGAGGACAGCTCTGGGTGCGACCAGTTTTCCTGGGTTAGGGTCCCAGTCTATGAGGACAGCTCTGGGTGCGACCAGTTTTCCTGGTTTAGGGTCCCAGTCTATGAGGACAGCTCTGGGTGTGACCAGTTTTCCTGGTTTAGGGTCCCAGTCTATGAGGACAGCTCTGGGTGCGACGAGTTTTCCTGGTTTAGGGTCCCAGTCTATGAGGACAGCTCTGGGTGCGACGAGTTTTCCTGGTTTCCTGGTTCCTGGTTCCCGTCACGATGGGATACAGTATCAAATTTATTGGCTGCAGTCGTTCCTCGAAAATGCACAAGCAAGTGGCATCAAAGTGGATCGTACACTTGAAGAGATAGTGGCAGCTGGGCGTGGCTTTTTAATTGACAGGAGATGTAATGCACACGCTAAATGATAAATGGACAGAGCAACGGCGAACGATTTAAAAGGAGGGTTTGCGTTTATCGCTTTCATTCAAATCATGCATGTTTTTATTAAGCCATTCAATCATCTCATTTTTTATTATTTAACAGCAAATGTATCAATTTACGTGCATTTTTGTGTTACTTTCACCCCTCATATTCCTACACTGTTGCCAATTTATTGATAAACGTTTGGCACTCTGGCCTCGTCTCATTCCACAGCCTCTGGCAAAGAATTCCGTTCTTTTGGTTCCAATTTTGATGCTCCATTTATGTTCTTTTTATGCACTGATTTTATTGAAGTTTTTACTCTTTCTGCCACACTGTAAAAATTACAGGAATAACTTAGTGCTCGAGTGACTCAATAAAACATCCTTCCATCCATCTACGTGTCACTCTTTCTTCTGGCCTTCTCCAGCTCTCTCATGTTCTCTTCCTATTTCTGTCAATCTCTTGTCTTTCTCTATCTCTCTACGTTTTCCTCTCCTCAATGTCCATCTCTGTTTTTTGGAATCTCTCTCTCTCCGTCAATCTCATCTGTCCTTCTCGCTCTCTTTTTTTTGTAACTCTCTCTGTCCTTCTCTTTCTTTCTCTGGGTGTGGAGCCACCGCGAGTGTGTGTGGCATGCAGTCTGGAGACACAGTTACCGTAGCTGTCACTCGCAAAGAAGCTTCCGGTCTTCTTCTCCCACAGGTCTCTTGTCAGGACTCAGACATATGGGCTGGCATGGCTGAGCTTCTCCAGTGTCTGTTTTACCAGCTCCATTGACCGTAGTTTGATAACTGGCATCATCCCGGAGACTGGCCTCACAAGCCAATAACCCATAGCGCATGGAGAAAGCAACCTGTATTTTGTTGAAATGGGAGTAGTGTCTATTTATTGCGATATGGTGTTAGACGTGAAATGGAATGTGTGAGCAGAACTCCAATATGGACGGTCATTGGACCCACCTTAGATGGCTAAAGCCAGTGTGGTATATGCGTCAACGTGTTCCGATCAAGCTGGTCAGCCACTAGCACAAAGCACGGTGTGAAGCAGTGTGTTTCAACAGTTCTGGCCTTCAGCAAAAGTGATCAACCTTCCGGATCAACATGCAGTGTTCAGTGTGCTTCTGCTAAAGTTCAACCGGTTATTTTGGACTGTTTTTTTTTTCTCAAAGTTTTCAGTCAGTGTTCTAGAATTCCAATTACCAGGAGTGATTGTTACATCAGCATTAGAATGTTTCGTTAAGAACATTCTAATCACATATTTGTGATCTTACACCTTAAAGGGTTAGCGCACATGCTCAGAGCAGTGTGGGGAGCCATAGCATCCTTTCATTACTGACTTTAGGAAAGGCGTTGTTGCGCTCAGACAGTGAACGAGACCAAGTTGAGTTGCTGGTGTGTTGGACTAATAATTGAAAAAGAATAAGTGCCACCACTGCACAGAATAATTTTGTCCTCACAGTGAAGTAGCACTGCGTCTTAAATAGCAGTTTTTCTGGGGGAAAAAATTATAGAAAAAATAATTTTCAGCTGATATCAGAGTGAGTGCATCTGACTAAAAAGTACAAAGGGTGTAAAAGTTGGTCTCTCTCTCTCTCTCTTTCTCGCTCTCGCTCTCGTCTACGCGCTGTCTGGACACCCTGGCGTTAGTGTGTAGTTTGTTTACAGAGAAAACTAATGTGTGCTATTGTGAAGCCACGATCGCACTATGCTCAGTACTCAACAGGAAGTTGTTTGCACCATGCTCGGTACTCAACAGGAAGTGTGTCAGGCATTCCTAAGGGGACGGGCGACTTTGTTTATTTCTCAGAGTACTGCCCACTTATTATCTCCCAGCAGCCTGTTCTATTTCCACATTTGGTGGACAAAAAGAAACTAGATGGATGTCACCATTACCAGGAGAGTTTTCATTTGTGAACTGGCAGGCAGCCAGTGAAATCACAATATATTAATATACTGTATGTCATGTGGTGTGTTTGTGTGTATATATATATACATACAGTGCCCTCCACTATTATTGGCACCCCTGGTAAAGAGGAAAAAGGTAAAAAGGGTTATAAAATATTCACCATTTGGTGAATTAGCTTAATGAATTAGCAGAAACGCTATAGTATCGCTTGTAAGAGTACCAGAAGATAGGATATCAAGAGTCTTTTGATGTTGTTGGGTCACAGACATCAGGAAGTCATGGCATGCAGAGGATATGCAACCAAATATTAAAAATGATTACTTTATTCTATATATAAATGCAGGGGTGCCAATAATTGTGGCACACGTGGTTTTGTTAAAAATAAAAAAAATTTGATGAGGGATTTTTTTTTCTCATAATAAATTTATTTCAATTAAAGGTTGGATTTTTGTGAGATTAAGCTAATTTTTACTCATCTTTACCAGGGGTGCCAGTAATAGTGGAGGGCACTGTATATATATATGGTGCACAGTAAAATGTCCAGTGTAAATTCAACTCTAACAGAGTATGTGTGAGTCCAATCATAAGTACTCTGGAAGAGTTGATTTAACACTGAACATTTTACAGTGTGCCCTCCAAAATTATTGACTCCTTTGATAATGTATGTATAAAATAATTATATTGTGAATTATACAAGCTCCAATGCTGAACTTTGATTGGATCTGGGTGTTATAGTCAGATGAGATCAAAATGGATAGTTATTTGCCATGAAAACCAGGGGAACCTACAGTATATTGATGGATGGATCTTTGATGCTATGGGGTTGTTTTGCATGCATAGCTGTTCTGGGGCTCATTCTATGGCCAGTAGAATTAATTCAGCAAGGATGACACACACACACACACACACACACACATACATACATGCACACTCACACACACATATTACACACACGTGTGTGTGTATGTGTGTGTATAAAGAATGACAAAACAATCACAGCCAAACAGTTAAATGTTCAGTGTTCATTTCACTTTGTTCATTTGCCAGTTTATGAGTCCAAGATGGATAAATGTATCCAATCAAAGATTTAACTGTTGTGTAATTACCCCCCCCCCCCCCCCCCCCCAAAAAAAAAAAAAAAAAACCCAATCATACTGACTGTGCCTAGTACTTAGATTCATATTTGCCTTTTTAGGGTTGTTTTTAACGCGCTTGTTCCTAGTTTGAAAATGCATTATGTACGTCGCTCTGGATAAGAGCGTCTGCTAAATGTCTATGTAATGTCTATGTAATGTCATGTAACTCTGAACCGCTTTTCTGTGCAGCGCTCAGTTCATCTCTCTCCAGGTGCTGGCCAGAGCCTCTTATGTTTATAGATTGTGTGCATACTTAGACACCGTGGTTTTAATCTAACAGGAGAAATCTCGCGCGCAATTCAGTCTCTGTGTATTAACAATGTGTAGTTTCACGTAGTTGCAAATCAAAACGGTGGATTTTGTATCGGAGAACTGAAAAGGGTTTCACAGGGTGTATATCTGAATTTGCCACATTCCGTGAGATAATTTTGATTTACTTTGGAAGACCTGCAAAATGAATAAGACCAATCAGGTGTCTTCCTTCTGCTGGGCTGTACTAAAATCCCTTCCTCTAATTATAAGTTTCAGGCACGGTTAAAGCAGCAGTCCGCAGAGAAACATTTGTGACTTCTGTTTTTTGGCCATTGTGGACTTCATAAAAATGTACATTTTTATTAGTGAATTCCTCCGACTGGCTATGGGAGAGGAGAGCCCTGTAATCTACCTGTGAAGAAAAGGCTTCTTTAAAATAATGAGTGCTTGGGACAGGGGCTCGTTAACGCATAGTGTAGCCGCTTCGTTTGGAGAGGCGATGAGGGGATGGGTAAGACCCAGATGTTTCAAACACCGTGCCCCACGCCCCCTATCCTCTGTGCCTCCCTGTCCCATCCCACAGGCTCCAAATTCCTCCGCCACCCTCACATCCTGGCAAGCGATCAATGTGTCAGTCAATCGTTCAGTTAATCAATCAGTCTGTCAAGTTGCATTCACCATAGTAGAGCACCTTTTGCAATAGTGTGTGGAGCATTGAAATATTAGGGAAATGTTAACATATGACGGTTTCTCAGATGAAGGAAGGAGAACGTATTTAGAGGCGCTTGTGTTGCTCTCCAGCAACACAGCAGAAAAACCTTGTTTGTAAATCAGGAAATAAGATCACCTGTGATACAGTAGATTAAATAAACTCACCTGTGATACAACAGGTTACATAACCTCACATGTGATACAGTAGATTAAATAAACTCACCTGTGATACAACAGGTTACATAACCTCACATGTGATACAGTAGATTAAATAAACTCACCTGTGATACAACAGGTTACATAACCTCACCTATGATACAGTAGATTAAATAAGCTCACCTGCGATACAACAGGTTACATAACCTCACATGTGATACAGTAGATTAAATAAACTCACCTGTGATACAACAGGTTACATAACCTCACATGTGATACAGTAGATTAAATAAACTCACCTGTGATACAGTAGAATAAATAAACTCACATGTGATACAGTAGATTAAATAAACTCATATGTGATACAGTAGATTAAATAAACTCACCTGTGATACAGTAGATTAAATAAACTCACCTGTGATACAACAGGTTACATAACCTCACCTGTGATACAGTAGATTAAATAAACTCACCTGTGATACAGTAGATTAAATAAACTCACATGTGATACAGTAGATTAAATAAGTTCACCTGTGATACAACAGGTTACATAACCTCACCTGTGATACAGTAGATTAAATAAACTCACCTGTGATACAACAGGTTACATAACCTCACCTGTGATACAGTAGATTAAATAAGCTCACCTGTGATACAACAGGTTACATAACCTCACCTGTGATACAGTACATTAAATAAACTCACCTGTGATACAGTAGATTAAATAAACTCACATGTGATACAGTAGATTAAATAAATTCACCTGTGATACAACAGGTTACATAACCTCACCTGTGATACAGTAGATTAAATAAACTCACCTGTGATACAACAGGTTACATAACCTCACCTGTGATACAGTAGATTAAATAAGCTCACCTGTGATACAACAGGTTACATAACCTCACCTGTGATACAGTAGATTAAATAAACTCAGGACCTCATGTTTATTCAAGCATTCCAGCTGACCACCGATGTCATTATATGTCAGTAGTTAGTTGGTTTAAGTCTCAATGTCGGTGACCAAAATTCGACACCAGCCCTTTCTGCATAAGATTGAGGACCCCTGCACCCACACCAGCCCTTTCTGCATAATATTGAGGACCCCTGCACCCACACCGGCCCTTTCTGCATAAGATTGAGGACCCCTGCACCCACACCGGCCCTTTCTGCATAAGATTGAGGACCCCTGCACCCACACCGGCCCTTTCTGCATAATATTGAGGACCCCTGCACCCACACCGGCCCTTTCTGCATAAGATTGAGGACCCCTGCACCCACACCGGCCCTTTCTGCATAAGATTGAGGACCCCTGCACCCACACCGGCCCTTTCTGCATAAGATTGAGGACCCCTGCACCCACACCGGCCCTTTCTGCATAAGATTGAGGACTCTTGTGTTAGAGCTTGACTGTGTTCAGAAAAGGAGACTCATTCAACACCTTTTCTCTTCCCCTCCACCCTCATAAACCCCACAAACGGACTCTTTTTTTACTCCATTTTTAAAACCCTCCTTCTGCAGACCGTTTTTTTTGGGCCACGTCACTTCCCCAGTCCATCCATCCCGCACGCCCTGCCTCCGCCCGCCCCGCACGCCCTGCCTCCGCCCGCCCCGCGCAGCGCTCTGGCCTCTCGCCTTTTGGAGAGAGTGATTCATATTTCGCTGCACGGCGGTGGCAGCGGCCTCCAGATGCCATAAGCGAGAACGCAGCTGCCGCTGAGCCTCGTGGGGCCTGATGGAAATACCCGCCGCGATACGGCTTTTTGTTTTTCCTGCGCCCCTGAGGAGCCCCGTCACGTTACTGCATCAGAGCTCCTGTCCCCAAACTTTCCACCAGGTGGACTGGAGGGGCCAAAACTACTTTCCCAAAACATACAACACCCAGGCTGCATATTTGCACACAAATGGGGGCTGTGCCAACAGGAGAAAGGCCACTCAATATTTCCTACTAGTTATGCAGTGCTAGTTAGTCGCCAAATGTCTATCTGTCGGTCATTTACATCATTAGATTTATCTGGAAAGATTTAAATATGAATTACTTTTCTCAAAAGTATAACTGCAATGGCCTGCTGCTTTGGACCCACAAGCCACAGCTCTTGTGTACAGAGGTCCAGTGATAGAGCTTTCATTCGGACTACTGGTCATGTGATGA
Source organism: Ilyophis sp. 1 JC-2022 (assembly GCA_022702515.1). NCBI lineage: Eukaryota > Metazoa > Chordata > Actinopteri > Anguilliformes > Synaphobranchidae > Ilyophis > Ilyophis sp. 1 JC-2022. The sequence continues at coordinate 108,718,043 of CM040394.1, forward strand.
CATGGCCAGTACAGAAAGCTGCAAAGGATATTGGGATGTGTAGTTTATAATGGCTTACTCGTGACACATGAGTTATGGTTCTGTGTGCAACTGGTTTACAGACAATGAAGAGGACTCTGCTTTTAATCATGCTCTATAGATGATGGACTAACAAAGAACTTGGTTCTTTGTTAGTTTTTTTTCCTGGCCACATTACTGTCTCGGATTTTATCTGTTCCCAAATTCTTGCTTGCAAAATATCTGAATAATATAAAGTCTGAATTTGGAGTTCTGCAGAGGAGGTTCCAGTGAGGAGAAACCTGGCAACCGTTAATAACTGTGGTTTCAAAATGGCGAAATATGTCTAAAGCTATTTGTCATTGAAATATTATTTACAGTAGTGCAGATGTAAAACATTCACTGCAAATAATCTGAAGAATATAAATACATGGAAAATTTCCATTACAATGATTAAAATGAAATTCAAAGCTACACATGTTAAGGGTGAGGCTAAACTAGCCCAATTTGTCAGATGTTATATAGGGGGCAGGAATGGGGAAGTAATGAGACATCCAAGCTTATGGAAGCCAGAAGAATGAAAAGAAAACTGAAAGTTGGTAAAGAAACTGACCCCATTTACTCAGAGTGGAATAGTTTTCTGCAGCGTTGGATGTGTAGGGCTTCTCAGCCTATAGAAACAGAACCATATCCCGGAGGAAGGGCTAAGATGAGTAGGGCTTCTCAGCCTATAGAAACAGAACCATATCCCGGAGGAAGGGCTAAGATGAGTAGGGCTTCTCAGCCTATAGAAACAGAACCATGTAGGGCTTCTCAGCCTATAGAAACAGAACCATATCCCGGAGGAAGGGCTAAGATGAGTAGGGCTTCTCAGCCTATAGAAACAGAACCATATCCCGGAGGAAGGGCTAAGCTTACTATGGCTGATTCGTGTGTCCCGACTCTTGGCTGTATCATCACCAGTGCTGTGTTTTTAAAAGGGAAACAAAGGCAAATGGAAAGTTGGCTCAAACAGACACCAGCAATCTGGAGACTCCATTCCACATAAACAGTAGCGGCATTCATGAGATCCTTCATAATACTGAGTCTTTCTCTGCAACTTCATGAGATCTTATTATTATTATTATTATTGTTATTGTTATTTTAAAAGCGTAATGAGGAATGTATTATAAAATGTGACCTGTGACACCAAAGATTAAAGGTAAACCAGATGTACACCCGGAATATTAGAAATGCAGAAAAGTATAAACTGGGTGTTCATAGCCTGTTATCATAGTGTATTACAAGCTTACGAATGTCATAAAACTGTTATGATGTATGCTGAAATTATGCTTTAATTAGCTATGTATTTGTAAAATTGGTGGCATGCATTGTGACAGAATTATGACATTTGGTTATGACAGTATGTAGTTATGTAGGTGTTATGTAGGTGTTATGTAGGTGTCATGTAGGTGTTATGTAGGTGTTATGTAGGTGTTATGTAGGTGTTTTCCTCCTGTTTTGGCATTGTGGCACCAATGATATTCTCATGCTTTAGGAGGTAAGTAACACTGCCCATGTTTGTTCAGTTGAAAGGTATAAAGCAGTCGGTTGCAGTCGACATTTTACGTGTAATGTCTATATACAGTATGTATATTTATATTGACAATGCATTCATGCATTCAATATTTGAAATTATTAGGAATACGTATTCTGCAAACTTATTATCATTGTCAGTAATTGTGCTTGCCTACAAATGTATGAATTGCCGCCAATTACAGTTTTTAATCCAAAAAATGAGAAAAACTCAAAAAATTCAGTTGAGACACATGTGTAATAATTACAGTGGATGGTTTGACAGAACATTCCTGTGTTAAGTGGGGAACACGGGCACCCAGAGACGCCTTATGAGCGCACACCTGGAGCCCAAAACCAGGTGAGAGGGGCGCCATACCTGGAGTCCAAAACCAGGTGAGAGGGGCGCCATACCTGGACCCATCCTTCTCTTTCCCCCATTATTTCTCACCATTCTCAGTGTGCCCTGCGGGAGCCATTTATAATTCTATCGCTCTCTCGCTCTCTCTCGCCCACTCGCTCTCTCTCGCTCTCTCTCGCTCTCTCGCCCACTCGCTCTCTCTCGCTCTCTCTCGCTCTCTCTCTCGTTCTCTTTTTCTTTCTCACATTCTGAACAACAACAGTTAAAAATCAGTTGAACTGAGGCGTCCAATGACATACTGTAACAAATGTATTTTTGACAAGATCACCGTGCATGCATGCACCATGATATTGATTCTAATGATAATGACTCATTCCGAATGATTCTATTTGTACACAAGTTTTTAAAAAATCCCCCTTGTCTTTACCTCTCAAAAGGTTAAGAGCTCTACCATCCCGTAATGAGAAAGTAGCCTAAGGTAGAGAAACTCTTGAGCTGAAAATAGCATGGAGTAATTGTTGACTTCGTCCTCAACGCGGGAGCGGGCCCAGGAAACCTCTCGAAATAAATCTCAAATTAGAGGCTTCTGAAAAATGCGGGCACGTTTTTATCCCCCACACAGACTGCAGAGCTCGAGCTCTGAGCACTGCCATTGTCGAGCGCCACTTGGATTCCGCCTCATGTTGATCCTGGTGCCCAGCCAGGAAGGGGGGGGTAGCTCGCACCCCTGGATGAGCACAGGCTCTTGCCCCACCCCGCCCGCACAGAACCATTTGAGGATAAACGTATGCTTAAACACAAAAGGGATGAATTTCTCAGCTTGTCCCTGAGGTGAGAACCACTGTGCAGTCTAATCCGGTCCCTGACCCACTGGAGCTGACACCTGAAAATCATAACCTAGTTTACACCAGTCAAATTACACACTGTACACATTACATACACTGCATCGTTTACAGGGTACATGATATATATACTCTAGAGAAACTAAATAATACCATATTTGAATATGTCAGGCCATGTTCTTATAAGTGGTTGGCCATAGTGATGTGTTTGCTAATTGAGTGTGTTGTGGGCTCCAAAAGGCCCCACTGGTGTAATTGTATATGTTTATATTTGACCGTTGTTCTCATTCTGTATTGTACAATGGTTATATGGAATATGGATATAAGGTATATGCATTTGTTATATTTTGTTTTCATATTGTACTATTTTGTGCGTTGCGTCGATTTTGAGAGATGATACATTTTTCAGTTATCAATAATGAACCGTGAGCAACTGTTTTTCTTTTTGCCTCCGAGGTACAAGCCACACTGTGTCTATTGGACGTCTTCATGGCTGGCCATCGACCAGTAATAGCGGCTCAATTCTACCTCAGCTGGGAGATTTGTCTTTTGCAAAGGTTGTCTTATAATGAAAATCGAGTGGCATAGATGTCGATGGAAAACCAGCATTTGCGTGAGGTGAATTCTAGTATAACTCAAATTCTGGTGTGTGATAATCCAGAAACTGCAGTTTTATAGACTGCCGCCCAGAAATCTTTGATCTATTTATTATCACATATCTATTATTTATTTTACCAGTATTGCTAGTGTTTTGTTTTTTATCTTTTTTGGCTACTGATTTTTTCATTTAGTCTTTAACATACCAGCTGATCTTTGCCAATTCAGTCCTTTCGTGATTTACATTGGGTGCACATTAAAATTCAATATTCCAACATAGAGTTTGTTTGCACCAATAACCTCGGCATACAAACGCTCTGACGTCTCAGAAACACACTGCATATTGTCCAGTTCAGGCTTATTGAACAGGAAGGTCAGAAAGCAGGGGCCGTATACTAAACAGAGAAACGTCCTCGGTCACAGTTGGAGTTCATCTGGCAGATTTCTGAACTCCAAATGGTGTATGTGGAGAAGACTTTGACTTGTGTTTGTGCACAAGTCCCAGTTAAGGACAAATGTTGATTGAATCCAGGCCATAGTGAAGTACTTTGGCTATAGTTAAAATGGTTAAATCCCACTTTGTTGTTAATAATAAGACAGCACAAATGGCAGATTTAAGATGATATTACCTTATTAAAGATATAGACCAGATTGCTAACACAGACAGGGTGGGGTTGGTTTGAGATTGCGGTCGGGGGGAGTGGTCAAGATTGCTAAATTGATTGTGGTGCCCCCCCCCCCCCCTTCTCCACCCTGATTCCCATTCCCCTTTCTCCTGTCTATCCTATACCCCCCCACCCCCCACCCCCTCTATCTTCCCATCCACATTTTAATTCTCATGACTAAAAGGATTACCTTTCACCAGTGTGTTATGTAAAATGAAATGTAAAATATAATGTAAAATATCATGTCAAATGGGGTGGGGAGGGTGGTGGGGAAGAATGGAGACTGTGGACCTTGGGTGGGGGGGGGGGGGGTGTGTGGATTACAGGGGCCCATGCCCGACTCCCCCCTCTTAATTTCTTATGCATCACCAAAGCGGCATCACAGATGTGTGAGGTTAGTATGATCCTCACGGTGCATTGCCAGAAGCGGGCTGAGGAGGTATGTCTCAGACAGGCTCGTTCATGTCTCTACAGCAGAAAGGCCTTTGTGAGAAACTGAGCTTTTCTCTACTACAGCAAGAGTAGGAAGCGCTATGCTATCCTTTCCTTTCATCCCTTTACAGAAAAGCAATCCGTCTCTCAGGTCCAAGTTTGTGCACCTATAAAGCACAGGCTCACACAATCAGACACAGGCCAGCATTCAATCAAGGTCCTTAAGTTTGACTGTTTAATTGTGAGTCAAAGGTCAAGTGTGATGCTGAATGAATCCAGACCACATTCACATTCTCAGTCCCTCTGGGTTTAAATCCTCAAACTGCCAGTATTCCTTCACCTGTTACACCGCCATCAGGTGATCTTTTAAACGACTCTTAAAGACGCACTTTTATAGGTCAGTTTTTTTTAATATAATTTTTTGATTCATTGCTGCTTTGTTCTTTTTCATTATATTTTTTCGTCTCGTGTTTATTTACGCCTTCATTATGTGAAGCACTTTGTAACATGCTTTCTGCTATGTAAATAAAATTTTATTTACTTACTTACTAACACCATCGTCCTGTGAATGTTTCATCATGTTGTATTTCCCAGTGGCCCCCTGATTTGGTTGTGCTCTTTCATTTACTTTTATTTTATTTATTCGTACGGGAAAAAAAAGATTAAAAGCAACTTGTGCAGAGATGTTACAAGAGTACGCAATGTACTTATTAACCTGACTCTGTAAATAAACATTTCTCTAGAAATAATGCTGAATATTGAATATTTGGTTTTTTTTCCCTGTTGGGTCAGAATGATAACAACCTCAAATGGAATAACTGAATGAGGAATTAGAATTTCCAAAGTCTGCTGAAGGTCTGGATGGTGACTGAGGAACCTGCAGGATTCAACGTTAGAGTTTAATTCTCCATGTATTCCTGTGCTTATTCCTGCCTTTATTGATAATCAGGTAAGGTCATACTCGCAGGATAAGATTCCTGGACTTGGCCTCTTTCCTAAAAGAGATTCCAATGATTTTCATTTGCAAATTATTCGAAGGGCTTGACTTTCCAGTCAAGTCAAACTTCTTTTGCAGGATGCTGAGTTCATTTTATTTCATATTTTATCCCTGGGGAATGTTAAAGCTCAGATTACTGAAGCAGGTGCATCTTTTTCAAAGCGAGAGAAAGCGAGAAGGAACAATGAGGAGTCCAGGATGGCAGCATTAGAGATTGATAAATAGCACACCTCAAACCAAGCTTCCTGGTCCGGCTATGTGAGGATATAAACGAAAACTTGGAGGTATATTCAGAGATATATGAGACAAAAATGTGGAAGAATGGGGAAAGAATGAATAAACACCAGGCTTTAGCTTTCAAAGATTCCATGGAAAATAGGGTAGAAAGAAAAAATTGCATGGAAACCCGAGTCTTTAATACAACAGCTGTCTGAGAGAAGATGGGCAGTGAGACTGAAAAAACTAACTAAAATGAGGGTCAGAAAATTCTTCTTTTGCTACAAGATTGTCGGGGGGCAATTTGTAACGGGACGAAATAAAAGTTTTTGTTCTGGAAGTTTGGCCGTGTGGAATTGCAGCTATAGTTTTCAACACTAGTTAATATTGCTGGTACTGCCTTGAATTGGTTACAATCTATAAAAACAACAAAATGAGGGAAAATGTCCTCAGTCCTCAAAATAAAATACAACTGAAATCATAAGTGAGCATCAGTCATATCAGAAATATCATAAGAAATACTGCTTTGAGTATGTTTAGGGGAGAAATATGTGTGGCGGTGGAGTTCTACATTTCTATCAACACACTACACAACTTTACTACCGTATATAGGTCAGCCTATTCATTCTTAAGCTACCTTGTCGATTAAAGGTTTGCAGAATCAAAAGTCCAACACGTTTTCTCCAAAGTTCGATATAATTAAGCATAGCGGAGAATGAAGGATTTAGTGCCATGTCTTCAGTGAGTTATTCTACTTTCTTTAGTAGACTTCTTGGTTCCATTCTGGTTCTTTACTGTTCCAACATTCCATTTAAATTCCAACAGGAAGAGACTGGGTGAGACAATGTTATGCTAGATACGTTAAACTCCCGCTGTAACCGCTATCCACTACCGTGTGTCACGTGTACTCTTATTTTATTTTCGTTTTAATGCTGAGCTCCATCGGATGGGTCTGGCCCATGCCGAAAAGCTGTAACGGGAAACATCTGTTGGCTGTCACCTCCTGCAACATAAAGCCCAGATCAAAGGGACTGTTTATTAAAAGTTTGGGGGGGGGGGGGGGGTTTACGGGGGGTGTTAATGCACAGGTTGAAGCGCCAATCAGCGGTCCGCATGGTAGCAGGTTTTCCACTAAAGAGAGCCTTTAGCTGCCAGAGAAATTTTACAAATCGGAAGATCAAGGCGCAAACAGGACGGGTGTATTGGGCGTCCCGGCGAGTTTACAAGGTCCCCGGGTCTCTACCTGGTATTATGGGGAGCCAGGGCCCAGGGTGGGGTACCCCGTAAACAGGCAGGGGGTTCCGGCTCAGCTGCAGCCCCAGCATCAAGAATCCCTTTAGGTTGTGGAAAATTAAAGAGGGGTATTGTGATTATGAAATTAGGGCCGACTCAGAGATCAAGGTGAAGGTGAGGAGGGGGGGGGATGGAGAGTCAGTGCTGTGTAGTGAAATCTAACACTACACGTATATACGGGGGAAACACCTTATGGTTCTGCGTCAGTGCAAAATGAACGCCTTTCATTAACAGACATCAGTGGATTCATTCATTTCCCAAAACTGTGACTGTCATAATGTCCCATATTCTGTACATGTATTCTCATTATCCATTCTGGCCATTGATTTTATTTTACATGTCTATAATAAAGACTTGGACAGTTTCATTACTTTTACATACAATGTTTGTACTCTTCTAAAGATTCTATAGGCAAAGAGATGCACGCATGTGCTCTCTTATGTACTGTGTACTGTACATATGTAATAACTGGTTAATACCTAATGTGTAACTGTTGTGACCTTACCCATGATGCATTGCAGTAAATGCTTTCTGTTCAGTGGGGCTAGTTTCTTAGCACTATATTGCAGTTTTATCCTCTTTCTTTTAGAGATCCATTCTACTGAATGATTTAAAAAAGAAATGTACCTGTTTAAACTTATGGTCAAAACTGATGCTCAAACACTTTAACATACAATGCCTTCAGAATGTATTCGCCACACAGAAAGTTTTCACATTTGGTCCCATTACACATTGAAATATGAATGCATTAAAACATTGCTTCCCCAACACATTAAATGCAACCCCTACATGATGCAAAAATATATTTTATTCAACTTAAATTTCTCATTTACAAAAGTATTCAACCTCCTTTCCTCCCCCAGCACCACCAAGATGCAATACTTTGTCGAGAGGCCTTTGGCAGCAGTTAGAGCTTGAGTCTTCTCCGGTATGTCCGTATGAGCTTCGCACATTTATATTTGGGAATTTTTGCTCATTCCTCGATGCATATTTGCTCCAAATCTGGCAAGTTAGACATAGAGCGTCTGTTGACAGCAATTGTCAGGTCATACCACGGATTTTCATTGTGACCCAATTGTGACCCTGTGTTCTTTGGGACATCTTCACCCTAATAGTAGATATTCGGGCGGCAGTGTATATAATGGTATAATGCTTAAGGAACTGGCCTTGTATCCGAAAGGTTGCAGGTTCGATTCCCAGGTAGGACACTGCTGTTGTACCCTTGAGCAAGGTACTTAACCTGCATCGCTTCAGTATATATCCAGCTGTATAAATGGATAATATGTTAAAAACATAAGTTGTGTTAGTCGCTCTGGATAAGAGCGTCTGCTAAATAACTGTAATGTAATATTTTGTGGACTACAATGGGTTCTCCTCAAAGATTTGCCTATAATTGGCTTCATCATCTTTCCTCTTGATGGCAACAAGCTCGTCCATATTGCTGAAAATGAACCCCATATCATGGCTGAATCTCAAATTGGGCCCTCTGGACTCGCGGACTGTGGACCAGCAGATTTTAATGCCATATTTCCAGGGGCAGGTGAATCTGCATTGATGTGGACTTGCAAAAATGGCGGTTATGAGGTGCGAAAAGTCCACATAAGAGCACTTGCCAAAAACACTGTTTTCACAATGGGTCAGCCCAAAGCACTCATGGACTTGACGAGAATGTGCCTTTGAGTCCAAAGAATGGGTTTCAGTCCATGATGCTGCCACGCCCCTCCGTGCTTGATGGTAGGGCTGCTGTTACCTGAGAGATGGGCTGTGATTGGTCCGTGCTTGATGGTAGGGCTGCTGTTACCTGAGAGATGGGCTGTGATTGGTTTGCCCCAAACTTAGCACATGGCTTTCAGGCCTAAAAGCTCAACTTTATGATCTGATGAGACTAAAGTTGAGCACTTTGGCCTGAAAGCAACACGCTCTCATTACTCCGTTAAACATTGTGATAATTATTTAAAACATATTTATGAAACTAATCATATCTTTTGCAAAGGTTCCCGGTTTCATTTTAGATGGATGCCTATAGTTAGTTCAGGAGGTGATAATACATTTTAGTTTATTGCTGGACTTTAATGAAATTTACAGTATGTACAGTCAGATACTGTAACACTCAGAAAATTATAGGAACTGCAACTTTTCATTTATTATTTAAAAAAAACACATTGTTTTAAACCTTTGAACCAACTGGTTTCAGACTACTTTATTGCCATATCAGTAAAAACTGAGTGGGATTTGATGCAGTGCAGCTCGAAAAAGACAAGTTATGAACAGTCACACAATTCACATACAATACGTATAATCTCATAATCATTTTCATCAATAATCGATGTAGTACTGTACAAGGATTCAACAGTACAACATTGATTATTGCTGAAAATTATTATGAGATTACGTGTATCGTATGTGAATCCCCCGATTGTACTTTTACAATCAGTCAAGAACTTTCTCAGACAGAAAGCTATTTTCAGTCATTTCTAGACTGATAATAATATCTTCTAAAATGCTTTTAAAATTTCCTGTAAACAGACACTAGATGACTTAAACACATACACAGCATGTTGACACGTTATGTCTTTGCAACCTATTTTATGGCACCGACAACGAGGTATCACCCGTACTTCTGCCCAAGAGTCCCTCCTCCAAAGGTAGCCTTTTGCATGGTATATTGATGGTTGTGGCACTTCAATATTATGCTTTGTTTTTTCTTCTTCTTCCGGAACACGCTTTTTTCATTGCACCCACCACCTTCAGTAAGTAACGTTGCGGCTAATGTTAGCTAACTAAAAATATAAGGATAAATGATGTTATTATAACTACAGTTTGGGCATGAGCCCGAGTTACGTGAGGTTATGTTTAGGGGTTGGGGGTGGGGCACGGGAATCAAAAACTCACAAAAATCAACGGACTTGTAAATTCGCGACCGAGTGCGTCAACATGCTGTGTCCAAAAGATTATCATTTTTTAACGGCTTTTAAAAAAAAAAATTTGCAAGGATGTAAGGAAGCCTTGTGTCTTCCATAAAAGGTGCACCAAGGTTCTATAAAAGCCCGACGCGCTGATCCGATTCAGCTGTAGGTACCGGTCTGGTCCAGCCATTGCCTCAGGCGGGCAAAAAAGGGGGTAAATTTGTGGGGGGGCTTCATTACCAGCCCGAAAAAAGGCCTGTTGGAGCCAATGGACCCTGGAAGAAAACTGGGGGGATCAAACATGTTCTGGTCCCAACCCCCCCGGCGACAGGCTCCTATAAAGCCTCTATTAAGGCCCCCGTTGCTAATGGGTAACATGCGGCAGGTAAAGAGGAAGATGGACCTGTGCTCAGTTTTATAGCTTTTCAGGCCCAGAACGGGGCTCTTAAAAGTGCAAAATGAGCACGGGCCCACCTCGCTCGCGTGTTGGAAGCACCCAGGGGGGTATTGGGGGGGGGTGTAGGATCAGACCTGTAAAATCACAAGCTAGCCTTTGTTGCCGTTCATCTTTATGGCGTGCTGACACGACTGCGCTACCCGCCCCATGCGATGCACGGATGCTCCCGTCGTTCTGCAAATCAGCTTTCAATTACGCCACTTATAATGGCTTAGAGGACGAGCCAGCGGTGATCTACAGAGGACCGTTTCACCGTTCCGCTCAGACAGCACTAATCTACGGCAGACTTTGCCACAAACGCCGACTGTAACAGATGAACGGTCGTGAGATGACGGAGAGAAAAAGGCTGATATTTACGTAGGATCTGCATGTGCATATACATTCTCTACACTCATTTATTTACCTCCTTGGGAGATGAGATGGCCGTGTGCACGCTGAATTATGTTTGAAATATCATCTACACTCAGAAGAAAGGGTTCCAAAAGGCTCCTCTGTGTCTCCACAAGGGTTCTATCTATTTCAAGGGTTCTTTTTGGGGCAAAAGGGTTCAATCTGGTTTTTTTTCAATCTTGAGCTTTTACACTATTCACACCTACCATGAAGGGTTTTTTTCTGAGAGTGTATTTATACAGTGAACTATTTTACTTGAAGCTGAACTCATCATACCCAGGATGTGATCCAGCAACCCTCTGGTTAACATCGCCTTAAATGGGTGGATCATTGCAGGAGCAAACAATTCAGTGTGTATCAAGGCATGTAATACATTTACGCTTAACCTTTTACACAAAGTCAAATGTTGATTCAGTCCACACGGCAAAAGCTTCAGTGTATAATAAAGCATAGTTTTTTCAACTCTAATAGCGTCCCCTTTGGACTCTGCTAGAGTTGATTTAACACTGCTAGAGTTAATTTAGCACAATCATTTTGCTGTGCAGGCCAATATGGATTTAAGAAAATGAAGGGGTAAAGTTTCATTTTTGTTAGCAGGGCCGGATTGACTATGAATTAACTTTCAGAAATAAGTGGTGCAGGAAGTAGTTACACCAGAAAGGGTCAGACCCTTCTTTTTGAAGTTTATTGTGATGGGAATGCCTCCAGTAAGAGGTAACCGAGGGACACGGTAAGACACCGGAGAGCCAAAATGGCCCCGGAAAGAATAGTTTCAGAGCCACATTCTGAGCAGCTGTGGATGTTCCGTGATCCACAATGCCTGACGTCTTTAAAGAGGCCTTCTTTTGATGGAATCCAGGTTTTGGGAGTTGACCAGCCCCTGCAAATTGGTGCCAGGGGATGTGCTGAGGTGGCTCCAGGAACCTGTACCCTCACCTGGAAACGCTGAAGACCTCACCTTCCGCTCGTCTGCAGAAACTACAGAGGAGAGTACACTTAAGGCCTGATTTATTAAGACCTTCAGTGTGGGCAAAACCAATAACATGTTTTGCACCAATCATTGCAAAATGCATGAAATGAGTCATGCAAGGAACAGCATATACGTGGCATATGATTTGTATTGGCATTTTACAAATCTAAAATATGTATTTTCATTTTAAATAGCACATTATTGTGTTCAATGTGTTGCTTCTGGTGTTCAATATAAAGGGAACTATGCTGATGGAAGATATGAGCTGAAATCATCAGCTCAATGTTGCACATTAGTGTGATAACATCAACATTTTAACAGTAGTTAAGTAGTAGTTATCAACTAATACAATATTGCAAACTACACCAAATTAACTTTAAAAACATTTCTATTTTTTTGCATGTTTGTGTCTTTAAATTTGATGGACAAATTGAACTGAGGCATTTAGCTGTGCTCTTCTGTGAGTGCTTCACATGCTCTTCTGTGAGTGCTTCACGTGCTCTTCTGTGAGTGCTTCACATGCTCTTCTGTGAGTGCTTCACATGCTCTTCTGTGAGTGCTTCACATGCTCTTCTGTGAGTGCTTCACATGCTCTTCTGTGAGTGATTCACATGCTCTTCTGTGAGTGCTTCACATGCTCTTCTGTGAGTGCTTCACATGCTTTTCTGTGAGTGCTTCACATGCTCTTCTGTGAGTGCTTCACATGCTCTTCTGTGAGTGCTTCACATGCTCTTCTGTGAGTGCTTCACATGCTCATCTGTGAGTGCTTCACATGCTCTTCTGTGAGTGCTTCACATGCTCTTCTGTGAGTGCTTCACATGCTCTTCTGTGAGTGCTTCACATGCTCATCTGTGAGTGCTTCACATGCTCTTCTGTGAGTGCTTCACATGCTCATCTGTGAGTGCTTCACATGCTCTTCTGTGAGTGCTTCACATGCTGTATGTAGCAAAATGCATGAAGTGAGTCATGCAAGGAACAGCATATACGTGGCATATGATTTGTATTGGCATTTTACAAATCTAAAATATGTATTTTCATTATAAATAGCACATTATAACAAAGTAAAATGGTGTAAAAAAAACAAGTTAATCTTTAGTTGTAGCACAGGACTGTTGGCTAGTTTTCTCTAAGGATTGAAAGACTGCAAACAACTGGCTTGTAAGAGATGAGGGTAATTAGGGCTTATTGAGTTAATTACCCTGTTCATGAGGGCATTCCTGTGATGTGCTTATCTGCTGTGCTCCAGGGCCCAATTTCCTTTGTATCTGAAACTCTCTGTGTCTCGTATCGATCAGTTTGGATTGTATCTGAAACTCTCTGTGTCTCGTATCGATCAGTTTGGATGTGGCATCTAATGCTCGGCAGTGTTAAAAATAAAACCTTTTTTTTTTGTGGTTTCAGATAAAAATGGGATTGCCCTTTTTGAGCCCCCCGCTGTACACAGCCGCCGTGTGACGGTGTAAATCTAATCCACGTCACTGCTACTGGCGATGGGGCGGGAGGAGTGGGGGGGTGGAGTTGGGGGAGGAGTGGGGGGTGAGGTTGGGGATCGCAACGGGCGGAAAATAAGCTCCTCTCTCCTTCTTTTTCTCCCCACCAAAAAACTTTAACGCTGCCGCTGCCTCTGACGTGCACAAGAACAAAAAAAAAACTCTTACCGCGCTCTGTACACTCAGTTTTAAGAGGGCGCCCCCTGTGGGCGGTCAGGGGGACTGCTTTGCGCGTTAACATGTTGGGGGAGGGAAAACAGGGAGGGGCAGGAGAGAGAGTTGAGGAATCTCTGGAGAGAAAGGTACTGCCCAATTGGATCCCAGCTCTCTTTGACACGAAGACTACTGGTATTTCAGGTCACTAATGCAATTTGCAGAGCCTGCATTCAAAAGAAAAATTTATCACGAAACACTAAGAAAAATTAAAGCAGTTTGCAGCTCAAACCAGTCACATGATCACAGTTAAAAGAGCGCTCATCACGGAAATTGTCTTTAATATTTGACCCTGTGGGTGGGACACGAGTAAGGCTTTAAATAACCTACGTAATTATGGTTTTTATCTTGGGCTGACAGACCATTCAGACAGAAATAAAGAATGGAATAATGAGTGCTGTTCTCGTTCCATGCGCATGATGTGCTCAAAAGGGATTTAGACGAGAGACACAAAGCCAGTCATAATATTAAGAAAATAACTCTCTCATCCCAGAAGGGTCAAAGAGATTAAATGCACAGAAATGCAGGGATCCCCCATAATTCATCCACTCTCATACATTTGAAATGCATCAAAAATAACTATTTCAGCTACTTATGTTTTTACTGAAGAGCGCTTGAGCGCTGAAACATTTGTAATTAAATTATCGATAAGGCAGAGCCTTCATCTTTTCTCTATTTATGACTTCTCTATTTAAGTCTGAGCGCAGTACATTTTTTTACCTTTTATAGCAACTTTTTTTTAGCGATACATATTTGCATTTTCGACTCATTTCTCTGTAGGAGTGGCTCAAGTTCTTGCATCCAGGTCTTTTTTTCATGCCCCTATGAACAATTGCAAGGGAACGGCAGAATATTATTTGTAAATTTTGAGTACAGTGTGCAGAGGGCTGAGAAATAGGAATTGTGTTTTTTTTTGAGGAGGGTTGCCTGTTCTGCCCGGGGAGTGATGAAATCACTGCATGGCCGTGTCAGGAACCTCAGCGCTCCCTCGTCACACATGACGTGGCAACGCACGTCGCCCGCGGCGATGGCTTTTAGATGGGAAGCCATTATGGGCGGGCGAGCTCCGGGGAGGAAATGCCAGGCAATGGCGCACATTAACGCGCTCGGAAGAGCTGGAGAGAGAAGCTCTGACTGTAAGAACAAGAAAGGGGGGGAGAGCAAAAAAACTAAAATTTAGATTTTCAAAAATCATACAGGGCCCTGTAATTTGGAAGTGGAGGGGTGAAGGGGAGGGGGGGGGGGGGGAAGCAAATGACGTCGCAGAAACCTCAAAGAGCTGGGTGGGGGTCGGGGGGAGGGGGTGGCCACATAGTCTGAAAACTCAGCCATTCATCATCCCTCTTTTCTGCTTGGGTCCCTCCTCTTCCTCTTCTGCTCACCAGGAGGATGAAGGCATCGGACCCTCCCCCTGTATATTTGTTTGGATATGCCCGTTCATTCTCTCTGTGACGAGGCACACGGTTTACGCTCTCTCTCTCCGAGCAGATGCCCGCGCGTACTGTTCGTGACAGGACGTGCGGTTTACGCTCTATCGCAGAGCATATAAATCCTTTGTCTGAAAGTTTCTGTGGCTAAGATGCTTCCAGAAGGACGTCTGGGTTTCAGGCAGGGCAGAGAGAAGTAACGGCAGAGCCTGCCAGCAAGCCCTGCTCCAGAGGGAGATACACACACACACATAACCCCACCCCCTCTTTCTCTCTATGTGAGGGCCGACACAGATGATTAAGTGAGTCCAATCCTTAAAGGAAATACAGAACAGGGACCTGGTTCCAGATGTGCTGGGAATTCTGCATACACCAGTTTTCCCTGCTTTGAGCAGCTCTGGTTGCTAACATTTGTACTTTAGTTGCAGTAAAAGCCACGTCGCGTAATATAAATAATATAATATAAAGCCCCTGAAATAGATACGCCGATGTTGTCTTCTCATGGGAAACTGTCACCAGCTTCACTTTCCATCTTTATGATATCTGTCTGAAGCCTTTTACCAGCTCCACATCACTTACTAAAGTGGAGAGAGAGAGAGAGAGAGAGAGAGATAGAGAGAGAGAGAGAGAGCGAGAGAGCGAGAGAGAGAGATAGAAAGAGAGAGAGAGCGAGAGAGAGAGAGAGAGAGAGAGGGGAAAACGTCTGCGATTGTAATTCAAGACAGGGGGATTTGGAATGGGCGGAGCTAGCTGAAAGCGTGTCTCCGATTGGCTGTTGGGGCGCGTCAGTTATCAGAGGGGTAATTTGTCAGTCCGCTGTTTTTGTCTGCTTTTTTTTTTGTACAGGATTGCCATCTGTTTCCTGTGTCCACACATGTCAGGAATAGACTTTAAACATTAAGGCCTCCCCTGAGCGCTGAGATGCTACGCTATCAGAGCCATATAGATTCAGACTCTGCCCACATCCACGGTGTCATACTGCATCAGTCAAAAGCACTGAGGTCATTTAAACCCAAAGCTTGCTTTTACTGATGCGCAGCACATAACTGAGCTTACCCCTATGCCCAAACACACACCACGCCACTCAGCGTTAGCATACAGGATGTGTTTCTGAGAATGGTTTCCGAGGAAAATGTTTACTAAAATGTTCAGGTATTATCCACGTATATGTTTTTTTTGCGTTTAACGTTCCGTTTCCATGGTGACTCACCATTCTCAGACTCTAAAGGCCTTCACATTCTGCAGCTCTGTATATCTATACTCTGGGGCCACGCAAGACATGCGTCTGGATTCAATCAGCATTGGTCTGATGACTCACCATTCATTCCTCCAGCGTTCTTCTTCTTCTTCTTCACAAACAGTTGGGGCGAGTTCAGCGGCCACAGCATGTAACTACACAAAACTGCAGAAGAAGAAGAGGAGGAAATAATAAAATAAGAAAAGAAAAACTGGCACTTATTTGCAAGGCAGAATTAAAGGAAAATGTTGATAGAATCCAGACCAAAGAGTAGAGAATTATTGCAAGCTTGGATTAAGACTGAATAATTAAGGCACACAGTGAAGTGAGTGAGTCACAAGTGGTGATCCAGAGCCCAGGGCTCCACCTGTGTCATCTCGGGAGGTCAAAGGTCAGGCAGGCTGGGACACCCAGGAGGATAGGTTAGCCTACGGGGGGGTGGGAGGAATGTGGAAACCCCCTCCCCATCTTAATGTTCACCCACCTCCAGGATTTGTAACCCCCCACCCCCTTCAAAATGGCTCTCAGTGCCCTTTGGGGAAAATTCCACCCTCATGCTATCCCACTGGGCCGCAGACATGACCTTACATCTCCAGAGACTGGTCTAAAAGCAACAGAAAGGGGAAGAAAAGGTGTTTTGGAAAAGTTGCATTTCTGGGACCGGGTTTAATAATGTATTTCCATCCACTGAAACTAAGACACAATGGAAAAAAATGGAGAAAGAAAAAATGATATCTTTGGGGTCTTCTCTTTTTTTCTTCCTCATGATATGCTATTTTTCTCTTTTTCCCTTTTTCCCCTTACTGACTGCACCAGAGGCAGGACACATATTTCAGCACTGACACATCTACAGAGGGAGTGTGCTGGAGAGGAATGCCAGAGGAGGGAGAGAGAGAGAGAGAAGAGGGGGGGAGAGAGAAAGGAGCAAGAGAGAGAGAGAGAGAGTGAGGGGGAGAGAAAGAGACAGAGAGAGAAAAAGAGTGAGAGGGAATGAGGAGTGAGGCAGAGAGAGAAGGGGGGAGTTAAAGAGGGAGAGAGAGGCTGGGAGAGAAGGGGTAGTTAGAGAGTGTGAGAGGGGGAGTGAAAGAGGAAAAAGAGATAGACAGTGAGAAGGGGGGAGTTAGAGGGAGAGAGAAAATGGAGTGAGAGAGACAGAAAGAAAAGGGAGAAAAGCCGACGCCCTCAGTTCGAACTCTGAAGTGGAAAAAGGAGGGGGGAGGGGGGCGTGGAGCTTACTTGCCACACAGTTTGAGGGGATTGCGTGGAGCCGTGGGACAGATCTCCCAATGCGTGTCCACTTCTCACTTTGCTACACGCATTTCCTCCGTCCCGGGGCGGGCAGGGGTCCACCCTGCAGGACACAGAGGGGGGGATTAAGTATTTGGGGACTCCTGATAGGTGTCCTAAACTTCACAGGCTTCCCCTGGGTTACTCCACAGGTGCTAGGCGCATTAAAACCGTCAAGTCCGCGCTCCGTCGCAGTAAGCTAGCAGGGCACGGCGAGTGTGCTGCTCGCCCCGTTCATTTTCACCATGGGCAACATGAGCCCACGTGGAGTACGAGGGTGCAATTATCATGTGTGCTGCTGCCCCAGGGCTGCGTGGAGCTCGATCAGGGCTGCGTGGAGCTCGATCAGGGCTGCGTGGAGCTCCATCAGGGCTGCGTGGAGCTCGATCAGGGCTGCGTGGAGCTCGATCAGGGCTGCGTGGAGCTCGATCAGGGCTGCGTGGAGCTCGATCAGGGCTGCGTGGAGCTCGATCAGGGCTGCGTGGAGCTCGATCAGGGCTGCGTGGGAGCTCGATCAGGGCCGCGTGGAGCTCGATCAGGGCCGCGTGGAGCTCGATCAGGGCCGCGTGGAGCTCGATCAGGGCTGCGTGGAGCTCCATCAGGGCTGCGTGGAGCTCGATCAGGGCTGCGTGGAGCTCGATCAGGGCTGCGTGGGTGCTCGATCAGGGCTGCATGCACTCATCTGGTCTGATCTCTTGCTCCTCTCGAGATCATGTTTCCCTGCCTTTTTTGGCAAACGTTTTAGGCCACATATATCAAATACAAGCACAAGGTTTTCTTTCGGCCTTATTATGGGGCCTCTCCTCCTGGATGACATGCTTGTTTTCTGGAAGGAGATCACCAGGCATCTGCCTTATAACACGCTGATCTGCTTCTCTGAAACATGGCGGAAACCGGAGATAAAAGAGTCAGTCTGGAGCTCACGGATCTCCAGCGAATAGACACTTCGACACTCACACAGGGTCTGATTTAATAAGACCTTTAGCCTGTGCAAAACCAATAACATGGCCAATGATTGGTCATGATACTTGTTTTGCACCAATCATTGGTTGTGGTATTAGTTGTGTGTATGTGTGTGTGTGTTAAAAGATTTTGCACATGCTAAAGGTCTTCGTAAATCAGGCCCACGGTGTCATAAGAGCTAGTCTTTAGATTTCACCTCAACATACAGTACATACTGCGTGTCGGCATGTGAGTGTGTGTGTGTGTGTCTGCGTGTGTGTGTGTGTCTGTGTGTGTGTGTCTGCATGTGAGTGTGTGTGTGTGTGTGTGTGTGTCTGTGTGTGTGTGTGTGTGTGTGTCTGCATGTGAGTGTGTGTGTGTGTGTCTGCATGTGTGTGTGTGTCTGTGTGTGTGTGTGTGTGTGTGAGAGTGTGTGTGTGTGTGTGTGTGTCTGCGTGTGTGTGTGTGTCTGCGTGTGTGTGTGTGTCTGCATGTGAGTGTGTGTGTGTGTCTGTGTGTGTGTGTGTGTGTGTGTGTGTGTGTGTGTGGTCACATTTCCATCCAGCAAAATGGAACTCACCATTCTGCATGTCTTTTTAAATGAAAGCCATTGAAATGTAGTTTGAACTTTAAAGTTTGAGGTTGTAAATAGTGGTGGCTGTGCCTTTAGCTTGGCTGGAGTTCACTGGTAAAAATGGCCCTTTGTGGCCTGTCTGTACGGCCACAATTTTGCTCTCAAATACAGAACCGCCAGCCTGTCACAATATAGGAGGCCATTTTAAACATGGCATTTAAACAATGGGACACGCTGCTTCTGCAGTTCATCTGCCTGGTTTGAGCTCAAGATGTTATTTAAAGATGTGCAGTTATTTCAGGTCTTGAGTAAATCTTTTAATGGCACAGGGGTGTTGGGTGTGAGCGCTGACTACCCAAAACACCTCCTGTAAATGTGTCCATTTCTCTGCCGTTCATGACATTTATTTTCTGCATGGATGTAGGGAGTGACACAGAGAGACATGTCAATGGAGGGAGAGAGGGAGGGAGGGAGAGAGAGGTGAGGCTGGAAAGGGGTTAAAGATTGAGAAAGGGAAAAATTAAATAAGTGATGATTTTAAGATGCAAATAAACTGACTAAATAGACTAGGTGATTTAGTCAGGTGACACACACACACACACACACACACACACACTGACACTTGAAAACACACGCACACACACACACAGACACACTTGCACACACACACTTGCACACACGCACACACACTTGCACACACACACACACACACACACACTCACACACTTGATTACAGAGTGGCAGTGGAGAAACAGCTGTTGAGACCACATTACAGGTGTCAGTCTCAACCTTCCTCTCGCAGCTTCACAATCAGCCCACAAACAGAGGATGCTCTACACTGCTTTTCATTTGCCAGGTAAGAAGAAGTAAGCAAGCGCACCTCCATCCAGAGATAGTTATACCAGGTAGTTATAAAACTTTAGTCTGTTACTGGCACAAATATTAGGTTATGGTCGATGCTACCAGATTGTAACTGTTTTCATTGTGTTGATAATAAAAGGCTTAAACATTTTTTTTAAACATACTTTTAGTAATAGATAGATTATTCAGAGGCTAATCAGAGATTTACACAGTGGTAATGCATTAGAAAGTGCGAGTGCCAAAATATGTATCACGCCAATAAAATGAATCAATCCAAACCTGCCTGGCACATGGCCCTGGCATAAACCCTGTGTACACAGAAACCACGAGCGGCCTGGCATAAACCCTGTGTACACAGAAACCACGAGCGGCGATGCGCCACGAGGCAGGAATCTGGGAGCGCGGCTTAGGTCTCGAGCCAAAAGGAAACGTGACTGGAGTGCTGGAAGGCCATAAACGAAGTGCAGAGAGCAGGTGAGTCTTCGCACCGGCCCAAACTGCTATACTTACGCAGGAATGATAATGCTCACCTGGAGATAATGTCATGTGTGGACGGTGTAAGCCCCATCATCCTCTCTGGATAAAAGCAATAGTTACAATTAACACCACTCTGCTCAAGCACCCACTCCACTGCCATCTAAATACTCATTTGGTCCGCGAAGCTTGTAATAACCACCGTCTTCCCAGAAGAGCGTTCACCTAGTGGCTATTAGCCTGCATTTTAAGGAGAGGGACATATTTGTGTTTTCAGTGCAAGCTGCTCTGCATTCTGTAAAGCAGTAAGCTTACTAGCGTTGGGCAGGGACATTTGGCAAATATATAAATATTTTAAAGAAATCACCGTATTGCCTTTGTGAACTTAGAATGTAGTTAAACTGCGAGCATTGTGACATCATTTTAGTTAGAATGTGATTTTGTGGAGTTAAAATGAGAGCACTGTGACATCATTTTAGTTAGAATGTGATTTTGTGTAGTTAAAATGAGAGCACTGTGACATCGTTTTATTTCGAATGTGATTTGGCGTAGTTAAAATGATAGCACTGTGACATCATTTTAGTTAGAATGCGATTCTGTGTAGTTAAAATGATAGCACTGTGACATCATTTTAGTTAGAATGCGATTAGAAGGCCAAAAGCCAACAGTGCTTTGACTGCAGATAATAAACACAAGAGGAGAGCTATGGCAATGTAATATTGAAGTGATTCATAAAAATGTTTAAATAGTGGTTAGATGCTGAAAATGATGGCCTTCAGTGTCTTAAAGGCTTCTAAGTAACAATATTTTGAGCAATTTGAGTCATGATTTAAAATTCCATAAATGATGTTTACAGGATTGAGAAATTATATACACTGCACCACCTGTCCAAATACAACACTTACAGTAGAGACTAAATGGACGTGAAATAGTTAAAAAAACAGAGCAATCTAAAAAAAAAAAAGGTCAACCACTGTTTTGGTTCTAAAAGCTCTAATTGGCTATTACTGGTATGTACAACTGAAATACCTAAATCATTCTCTGAGACAGTGATGTCTACAGCCATACCAATGTTTCTGATCATTCTCTGAGACAGTGATGTCTACAGCCATACCAATGTTTCTGATCATTCTCTGAGACAGTGATGTCTACAGCCATACCAATGTTTCTGATCATTCTCTGAGACAGTGATGTCTACAGCCATACCAATGTTTCTGATCATTCTCTGAGCCAGTGATGTCTACAGCCATACCAATGCTTCTGATCACTCTCTGAGACAGTGATGTCTACAGCCATACCAATGCTTCTGATCATTCTCTGAGCCAGTGATGTCTACAGCCATACCAATGTTTCTGATCATTCTCTGAGACAGTGATGTCTACAGCCATACCAATGTTTCTGATCATTCTCTGAGCCAGTGATGTCTACAGCCATACCAATGTTTCTGATCATTCTCTGAGACAGTGATGTCTACAGCCATACCAATGTTTCTGATCATTCTCTGAGACAGTGATGTCTACAGCCATACCAATGCTTCTGATCATTCTCTGAGACAGTGATGTCTACAGCCATACCAATGTTTCTGATCATTCTCTGAGCCAGTGATGTCTACAGCCATACCAATGTTTCTGATCATTCTCTGAGACAGTGATGTCTACAGCCATACCAATGCTTCTGATCATTCTCTGAGACAGTGATGTCTACAGCCATACCAATGCTTCTGATCATTCTCTGAGACAGTGATGTCTACAGCCATACCAATGCTTCTGATCATTCTCTGAGACAGTGATGTCTACAGCCATACCAATGTTTCTGATCATTCTCTGAGACAGTGATGTCTACAGCCATACCAATGTTTCTGATCATTCTCTGAGACAGTGATGTCTACAGCCATACCATTATTATAAAAGTTTGGTTTGTTTTGGTGATGGTTGGCCTTGACAAACTGTGTTTCTAAAGAAAAAGACAAACCTGTCAATTTATTTAAAAATTACTTTTTTTAAAAGTAGTTAATATAAGTTATATATCTGTTCCCTCACAGAAAATTAGAACTTATTCTATTCTATTAACTGGAAAAATCTAAATCATTTTAACGATCATTAGCATCCATACGTATTTGATATTGAACATTTTATTTCTTAAAATAGTTTTTAAAAATATCTTTTTACAGTTATCTCAGCATTGCTTCATGGGAAGTGTAATTGTTCATGTCAGAGGCCCTTCACCTTGAGATAAACACCTTTACTGCTACACCTTCCAAAATGTAACGCATCAAATATCCACCACATGCTTTACAATTACAGGTATATTTATAGGAAGCAGTTGCTTTTATTAACACGACAAACTACAAAACAAAAAGGACGTGTTTTTGCACTGTCCAAAAACCCAGGTCTTCGGGGACGAGCCTTAAACCCCACGGCTGTTAAGTCCATTGGCTGCGAACGGCGAGGGTTGCTCTACCTTGACTCAATGCTTTTTCCAGATGGGGAGCGCAGCCAGTCAAAGGGGCTGTAAGCATGTGGGATCCACAGGAATGAGGCTGTCTGATCTGGGAACATGTGCTCGCCAGAAACCAAACTGGGGGATGGATGTTACAGGGTGCAGGGGGACCACTTACCGAAAAAAGAGGGAACAAAAAGCAAATGGTGCCTCTCGGGTGGCGCATGTGGTTAAAACACCAGCACTTGGAGCCGCGATGCATTCGTAAACTTTCTATTCGGTATCACGTTTCTCTCATGTAAACAGTGCGTGCGGGGCGCTGGAGGTCTTGCCCCAGCGATGGCTTTCTCACCCCAGCGCAATAAGTAGGCTATTCCGTTAGCGGTGCCGCGTGTGATGGCGGTTCCTGCCTGGGAAGTTCTTGTGGAAATATCATGAAGGCTATACACAGGAGGGTGCACACGTGTCAACAATGCAGTCCGGGACAATGTTTCTGTTCCTTCGGCAGCCAATCAGAATAAAGTGTCCTTTAGGATAGCCCTATTGCTGTTGTAACTTCATTGTTGTTAGCCGTTGGAATTAAAAATATAACGTTCTCTAACACTAGCTAGCTGGCTAACTCCGTAACGTTAATGGCTGCTTTTATTACTTTTGGAGAACGAGGGAAATGTCAATAAGCGGCATTTAATTGTGTAAAGGCTTAGGGCAGACCCGAACGATGTGTTGCAGTTTAGTGACAAAAGACTTTTCCCAATGAACGTATTTTCTTACTGTTACACACTCGAGGAATCGAATCCTGACTGTGCCAGTGCTGGCTGAGGCCAGCATTCCGACAGGACAATACGTGATTCAGAGCTGAGCTGCCGACCAGGCAGGAAGCTGGTTATGGATTCTACAGTGAGCCTGGTAGGGACTTTATAAAGCGATATATCTGATATGGGAGTTGATGAATCAAGCAGAGACTTTTTATGTATAAACCATAGATATTAAACTAAGAAGTGGCATAGGTTCTACATTCAAAGGCTGAGCTTTTGTGGGCTGCTGGGTAATTAATGCTGCTAATACTCTGGTCTAGAGTGTGAGTGTTTTAATTGGCTGGGATAGCATGATCGCCTTGCTCTCTGGTGACTCCTGCCAGCCGAGTCAGCACCTGCAGTCCACCTGTTGAGCTGCACCTGAAGTGTCTTCCTCTGGTTCATGTCTGTGTGAGATCGGCTTGTAGATAACAAGTGGCTGATATCACGTTTTGGTGGTCAGGCCTGAATTGATGGGAGCAATTAGTGCTGATTAGTTCAATTAGACATTTCAAATTAGAAGAAAATCATACAAAATTTAGCTTTTTCATAATTTATATACAGTACATTATTCATTAATATATAAGAAGGGTATTTTGTCATACAAGCTATCATCATTGTTGTAGTTCCTGCACAGAGCTGGCCTGTATGGGTAAGTATGGGTAAGTGGTAGAACACAGAATCGCATATGGACTTACTAAACATGTACTACTAGCATTTGACTAAATATTTTCTGGTCAAATGAGAATGTTTAAAAAAAAACAGAACTTTCCGATCAAATTTCAAAGCGTCAGCGGCAGGACACATACAGGAAAGCACATGACCCTTCACCACCAAACCCAAACTCTCAGATCCATGAGCACTTCTGCGGTTACTTCTGCATGTTGTGCAGCCAGATGTAGCCACGCTATAAACACGTCGCTCATTCTGATCACTAAAAAGGGTGTGGGGGGGGGGGGAGTGGATTCACCCTGGAGTGGACAAAGACCAAACCCCCCCCCCCCCCCTTCCCCTTCCCCTTCAACCCCCGCACCTCCCTAACCCAGCCCAACATGTTGGGACAGTGAGCAGACGGCATTCTTCAGGAAAGAACTTCACCAGACCGCCCCCCACCACCACCTTTTAAAAAGGACCCATCTCCCCCTTTTGTAAAGGCCCAGCAGTAAAAGCTTTACTCTGACAGAATGAAAGGCTACGCAGAGCCTAACGGAGAGCTCTCAATGATAGGCTGGAGAAGCAGACCACACCCAGTATTTGTGTTTTTGTGCAGAGCGTGGACCAGTCGTCAGGCTATGGTTCTCTCTCGCTCTCTCACTCGCTCTCTCTCTCTCTCTCTCTCTCTCTAGCTCTCTAGCGCTCTCTCTCTCGCTCCTTTTTTCTCAATTGAATTAAATTAAATTTTCAATTTCAAATGCTTTA
Source organism: Ilyophis sp. 1 JC-2022 (assembly GCA_022702515.1). Lineage (NCBI taxonomy): Eukaryota > Metazoa > Chordata > Actinopteri > Anguilliformes > Synaphobranchidae > Ilyophis > Ilyophis sp. 1 JC-2022. The sequence continues at coordinate 108,742,877 of CM040394.1, forward strand.
TTGGCATGAAATACACACTGTAAATATTGCCAAAGATAAACACAAAAAATACAGTACAGTATGAACATTAATTACTACAAATACAATTATGATTACAGTTGAAATTAAATAATAGTAACATTTTGTTAGTATAAACTATAGAATAATATATACATTTTATTTCTGTCTCTCTCTCTCTGTCACTCTCTTTCTCTCTCTCTCTCTCTCTCTCCCTCTGTCTCTCCCTCTCTCTCTCCTTCTCCCTGCCTGTTCCTACCTGCCTAGCACATAGCTCAAGTTCCTCACAATATTCACTCCGCCACTCCCCCCCCCCACCCACCCATTTAACCCCAACGTCCCTGTCACACTTCTCTGGGTCCGTAACTCACACCACGCTGAAACAGCCCCACCTTACCTGACTCCACCCTGCCCCACCCCCACCCTCACCTGTGCCCTGCAGAAAGAAAAGGCTCAAGGTGAGAAAGCAAAAGGGGAACCCTGATGTGCTCTTATGTGATGACAGAAGAGCAGGCATGTATTCCAGAGGAACACCAGCCAATGCCAGCACACCAGCTCTGGCCACGCCCAAGTTTGACGCGGTTATAAGAACAACCAGATTTTCTAAATAACGGTTTTCTTTCTCCTCCAACGTGTAATTGTGTGAAGGAGGGCAGGATAGGGAAGAAGTTTTTTTGTGCTTGTCCAGATGTGGAGACTGAGAAGTAGTCCTGGGAGACCAAGACAATACGATACACATGCAATACATGCATTTGTGTGTGTGTGTGTGTGTGTGTGTGTCATCTGTCTTTGGATCTGCGTATGTGCATACCTGCATATGTGTATGCATTTGTGTTTGTGTGTGTGTTCATGCATGCATACCTGTGCATGCATGTGCATACGTGTGTGCATGTTTGTGTGTGTGTGTGTGTGTGTGTGTGTGTGTGTGTGTGTGTGTGTGCATGCAGTGCATTATCCAGGCCCTGTACAAGGGTGGGGGGGGAGGACCCATTCCTAACTCTGCCCCCCAAAGTAAGTGAGACCCCAAAATAAACAGAGGTGCCTTTCACACTGACAGCACCTCCAAACCTGTCAAGTTCTAAATATTTACACAGAACTTTCCTCAAATGGATAGAATGTTTCCCAGAGCTGCTAAGAAGAGATGGATGCACACTTACTACAGCACAATACATTTAGCCTTGCATTTACCCCCCACAAAAAAAATAAAAAACCTTAAAAAGAGTTAAATAATAAAACTATTGCTCATAGTGAGATATGTTAATTTGCAGAATTAATAGCATTTCTGTGCATCCCATGGTAGTAACATCTTCAGTAACGACAGAATTCTTCTTCCAAAACGAGTACTAAACTAATACAAAAGTTTTATTACACAAAAAGGAATGGAGTGAGGGAGGGAAAGGAAAGAAAGGACAACTTGAGAGAATCCCCCGTGCCGTAAATCACCTCGGCGAGACGAGCGTTTGGCCTCATTCTGAGTGAAATGAGATTGCTTTTAGGACTGTCTTTTATTTTTCCATCTCATATTCCTGTAATTTGATCACTCAAGCACAACAGCAGCACTCCTCCATTTTGCAACTGTCAGAGTGTTTGTTGTTAATGCTTTTGTGAAGAGTAGAGTTGAGGGCCTGGCGGTGGTTGAGAAACAGAACAGACGGGTGGATTTTCATGTACATTTTAGAAATAGTGAAGAACGGCGGGGGCATCTTGCTCCCATCCGCCTTAGATCTGAACAGTTTTTAAGGTCCATGCATCTGGAGTCGTTTAGGAGCCACGGAGTTGGATTCACTGTAACTCTGTCTTCTCTTCTCTGATCTACTGTAGAAACCACAGATCCAGAAGTTACTCTGGCCTAAATTCAGTCCGCTTTTGCCTTTAACTAAAAAGAAAAGCAGTTTTCCCATTTTCAATGTTAATTTTGAAATGTCATTTTTTTCTGAGCTTGACAAAACTAACAGTAGCAATTGTTTGGAAGTCAAAGATTTATGAAGTTTGAATGTTTGAATGTCGACCAATATTAAAGACTAGGATGTCAATGCTTTAAATGTAGCAAAATGTAAAGAAACTTTATTTGGAAAATGCATGTATTTATACGTCACGTGGCGCTGTAATGGCAACATGTAGTCCAGCTGTCTCTCGTGTTCGTGTTTGTTCAATTGAATGTGTTTTGTTGTGTCGGGATTATGTCTTTGTTTTTTTCATGCGCTGTGTGTCTGCAGTGGGACGGGGAAGCGGGTTGGAGATTTTTCAGGGCACTCCTGCTGCTCGTGTGATAATATCGACTAATTGTCTAGTCGATATCATTTTGTTTGTGGTCGTCACCATGCAGACGAATTCGCAACATATGCTCGGGAATGTCCGTTGGATCTGCAGACTGCAGCAACAAAGTTTACCATCGCTCTTCACCGGAGTTGAAGATTTCGGGACTGATCCGGGAGTGCAGGCAATCTTCAAAAGGCAGCCAGAGAAGGAGAACATAATGCGGGGGAGGAATGTGGAGGCAACTGGGAGGATTGACGCAGTTCGGTGCTCTGTTTCGGCGGTGGGCAGAGACTACGGCGCTGCTTGTATGGAGGAGAGTTGTGGAGGCAGAGTTTGTGTGTTGGACTGCTTGGTGACAACTGGACATCTCGGGATAGCGGGACTATTTTTTGAATCATGGCTGTATTGCACTTTAGTTCACTTAATTCACTTGATTGATGCAATGATTCTGTTGGATGTCTTTGTTTGTGTGTTGTGGGTCTGCCCCACTGTCTGTCTTTTTTTTTGTTGTTGCTGGGGCTACAACTGAAGTTCCCTTGCAGGAAAATAAAAGTTATTCTAATTTATTCTATTCTATTTATGTATGAGGATAATCATGCTCCATTTATGTTTTTGCTTTTCCGGGGGAAAAGGTATTCCAGGAGTTCAGACGACCAGCTTCAGCTAGAAATAGACACTAACCACGGTAAACGCATAAAAACGCCCAAGGCTACATTGCAGTGTTGTAAAAAGGATTGGAATTTTCTGCAAGATCTTACTTGGAGATCACAGAGTCACTTTAAAACAGTGATATGACCGCAACCCATAGGTTTGTGTGGTACATTATCTTAGGCCTTTCTCAGGAAATATCCACACATACTGCTGCTATCAGGTATTCATGATATAATTTGATTACATTTTAGTTTTGTGTGATTTTTTTGGGAAATAAAATGAATATGAAAGGATCTAGGGTACCTGTTTGGTTACTTCAACCATGTATATGTGGATATTTTCTAGAAGGATAACGGTAGTCCAAATATCTTTTTTTGCTTACTGTTCTAAACATGCCTGAACGAGGCCTAGTTATATATTTTCATGTGATACAACAGTTATGCATTTATTTAAAAATACATTTTATTCAAAAGTTGTGGCTCAATAAAAATAAATAATCTAAAAGTACATGTCAGAGTGGGTATTGTTGAATTGCCCTCACTGAAAAGCATAAGTACAAAATATTAACAACCCAAGAAAATTATGAAGGGGACTAAGCCCCAAACTAGGCAACCAAGCCCCAAACTAGGCAACCTGTCATTAGGAAGCTAGGAAAGTGTGAGGTGTGGGCAGGTAATATTTCTGCGATAAAAAAACTGCAGCTCCAGTCTAATTTTGCCTGTCGACATGTTGTGTATTAGAATGCTGACCACGCGGTCTTCCAGAGTAGCCCTACAGCCAGAACATTCTCACCGCTCAATTTCCACTGGAGTAGAAGAGGAGCTCACACCATAGAATTTCAACTGCCGCACTAGATCATACGGTCCCAGGAATGCGAAGTGCCCGTCTGTGAGAATTCCACTCTAGTAGGGTGACCTCTATGTCCATGATTCACATCTCTTCCCCCCCCCCCCCCCCCCTGCAATTTGCCTGCCCCCAGGTAAAAGTAGAAAACAGTTCTAAATCTTCTTCAATGATGTGTGTAAATAATCCACAATACACTTTGGAGGATTATCAGTTGCCTGTTTTTTATTTTTTTATTTAAAAAAAATTTTTTTTTGCTTGTTTTACCAAATGCAATTTAAATTTAAAGAGAGATGTTTTTCATCGAAGGAGAAGATAACTGTGGGGGAGTGTAAGCTCTCCGAATGCTTCAGTTTTATTTAATCTGGACAGATGCCCATTCTCTGCACAGTTATTAAAACAGACTCAACTAGACGGAGGCTTCGCCAGATCCTGTTTAAAAAAAAAGAAAGAAAGAATAAGGGCTGCAGCAGGGACGCCACGTGGAAAATCTCTTCCTAACTTTCCAGGCTATTAATCAGCTGCAGCCCCACAAGAGAACAGCTTGGCGCTCTGCAGCGATGGAGGCGGGTTCTTTCTGCGAATACTCGGGTGGGAGACCAGAAACGGTCCCGTTTTTAGGCCTCTTGTGTGTCTGAGTTCCTCAATACTGAGTCCTGTCCCAGCGGTTAGTCTGACACTGTACTGTCGCAAATCGCTGATCCTGGATCAGTTAACGCCAACGTAATCCGAGACCCAGCCCATAATTGAGAAGTGATCGTGTTCTCTTTTTTTGTGTGAGCCTCTGCCATCCCTGGACTGTCTATAGCACAGGGTTTTTTTTTTTTCATGCATTAATTTCAATGACCCTGAAGGCAGTACAAGCAATGACAAGCTCTCCCCAGCATCTCAGCTGCTAGTGAGACACACGGTGGGCAGGTTTCCTGCGTCGTCCACATGTGATGAGTTTAATTATGAGAGCTTCCTGTGACACAAATAGTGTGCAAAGCAAACGCGCTCCACACACACAAAAAAAGGGCTTCAGCCCCCCACAATGGCGTCTAATGAGGATATGTCATGGAATGTGGTGACAGAAGTACCTTCTACAGCTGTGGTTGGATACTCAATTCTTGAGTTTTTAGTATTTATAGTCGGGGGGGGATCTCTTCACGCATCACATGACACCCGCAAATTGGTTGGATGTAACCATAGACATCACCTGTCATTTGTTGAAATATTTTTTTTATTTTTTTTATTGAAATTAATGGGTATTTCATTCAAATGGCATACTGGCTCAGCCTAAATCGTATTTTAGACTTTAAAAGCAGCATTGCTTTTCTGTGGCTTACACTAAACTTACATTTTTTTAAAAATAAGAATAAATAAATGGCATGCATGTAATTCAGTTGACATGCAAGTAATATGAGCCGGATGAGTCTGCGCTTTGATTTGAATCACCCTGCAGATCGCAGTCTTCAGCCTCATGACGTTTCCAGAGAACGCTTCACATTTGTTTCATCAGAGAAACTCCACGCAGTCAAAACCATTTCCGTGTGTGTCGTATGCCGGGGGATGGCGAGTCTGTTTTAGAAGTTCAGCTCTTCTGAGGAGGCAGAAGACGTCTGTGTTCGCATTGCGTCAGTTTGAGGGGCTCAGTGTAATCCTAAAAGCCTCGGAAAGACCAAACGATGTGGAAGAACTAAAACATGCTGAAAAGTGAACTGTCAGAACCAGAAACGCTACCCTGATAGATAACATGCCTTTTTCTGCACATGTAGAGCTCTCAACATCAAAATCAAAGATAGAAAGGATGGCAGAGAAGGAGAAATATAATGTATGTTGGGGGGTGTCTGGTTAGTATTGAGCACGTTTACTCTCTGTAGCTAAAGAACTCAGAGGGCCCTTATGTTTCTGTAGCGCAATGTGAGAGGGTGAAATCAGCATGATCTGTTGTGGATGGAGGTTGAGTCAATGGTAAAGTGATCATACAGTGGATGGAGGTTGGGTCAATGGTAAAGTGATCATACAGTGGATGGAGGTTGGGTCAACGGTAAAGTGATCATACAGTGGATGGAGGTTGGGTCAATGGTAAAGTGATCATACAGTGGATGGAGGTTGGGTCAATGGTAAAGTGATCATACAGTGGATGGAGGTTGGGTCAACGGTAAAGTGATCATACAGTGGATGGAGGTTGGGTCAACGGTAAAGTGATCATACAGTGGATGGAGGTTGGGTCAACGGTAAAGTGATCATACAGTGGATGGAGGTTGGGTCAATGGTAAAGTGATCATACAGTGGATGGAGGTTGGGTCAATGGTAAAGTGATCAAACGGTGGATGGAGGTTGGGTCAATGGTAAAGTGATCAAACGGTGGATGGAGGTTGGGTCAACGGTAAAGTGATCATACAGTGGATGGAGGTTGGGTCAATGGTAAAGTGATCATACAGTGGATGGAGGTTGGGTCAACGGTAAAGTGATCATACAGTGGATGGAGGTTGGGTCAATGGTAAAGTGATCATACAGTGAATGGAGGTTGGGTCAATGGTAAAGTGATCATACAGTGGATGGAGGTTGGGTCAATGGTAAAGTGATCATACAGTGGATGGAGGTTGGGTCAACGGTAAAGTGATCATACAGTGGATGGAGGTTGGGTCAACGGTAAAGTGATCATACAGTGGATGGAGGTTGGGTCAACGGTAAAGTGATCATACAGTGGATGGAGGTTGGGTCAACGGTAAAGTGATCATACAGTGGATGGAGGTTGGGTCAATGGTAAAGTGATCATACAGTGGATGGAGGTTGGGTCAATGGTAAAGTGATCATATAGTGGATAGAGGTTGGGTCAATGGTAAAGTGATCATACAGTGGCATCACAGTGCTAATTACTAAACCGGTTATAGTCTTTGGCAAAAAGACCAGGAATCTCCCTTTATTATAGTATCTGCTTTAGCAATAAAATTAAATGTTTTATCTACAAGAATGAAGCTGAAAGAACAAATATTTATATAGAAAATATTAAATAATAAATAATTTCTATTATTTAGATACAGGGGAATGATGAGCTAAGTTTGGCCGAAAGGCTTTTTTTAAGAGCTCATTCTGCACAAAGCCCTTTGGCCGAGTATTCTCAGGGCTGCAAAAAAAAAAAAACCTTAGTTGCAAAAGCAGCGCATAAATTGAACACTGTTTAGTGAGGAGGCCTTAAATGTTGTGCTGGCATTCCGGTCGCAAACAATGTGCGTGTAATTACACGTACATTCCTAGAACAAGATCAGCACATGTGAAATGTGCTTTAAAAAAAAGAAAGAGAGAGAGAGAGAGAGAGAGCAAAAAAAAAGTGAGCTGCTTCCCAGAACAAGTAATGCAAACAGTGTTTTCCCCACACCGCTGGCCCTTGTGCACTCCTCATGTTTCCCCTGTTCTTGGAGGTGACATCACCGTGTGCAGCGCGTGCGCAGGCAGGCGGGGGCTGAGCGTAGAGAGGGGGGGGGTAGGCCGCTGGCCGGCGCTGATTGTGCTGGGCCCTCTTGAGGGAAAACACCTCCGGTCTGCTCCTGGGAAACGCCGCAAAGCCCACGCAAAGGGAGCGGATGGCTTTGAAGACCCTCCAGAGAAAACGCCGCCCCCCAGTGGAAGGGTAAACTCTCTACAGGCTCCAGTAGAGACGAGGAGCTGTGCATTCCTGTTCAAGTACAGCGAGCCTTGCTAATGCCTCGCTTGATACAAGTGGTCAAATACAACCCCAGAGGGAAGGTTTTTGGTCAATACAATTCAAACTACACCCCCCCCAGTGTGTCTAAGTATTGCTCAATTTTGCATGTGAACTGAAAAATAAAGAGCGAAACTAAACAATAAACTGAAAAGATGATATGCTAATTTTGTATAGCGCCTTTCAGACTAGAAAACTGAAGCCTAAAGCACAGTAATGTAAACTATGCGTAATGTTGGTAAAATGGCGCCATAAATTAAACTAAAACACTCTAAAATGCATGCTGCATTCTCATTGGCCACTGTGTGCCACCTCAAGCTGCATAATTACCTATACCTGACCACAACAAGGTCAGAGGTCAGCTGTCTCTTACTTTGCTCATACGTGCCAGATGTTAAAGCTCCTCAGTCATTTAAAATGGACGTTTCCCCTGTATGTCACACAGCTTCCCAGCGTGCAAAATCCTACTTTATATTTTGTTAGCATTGTGCTGCGATTTCCTGGCCTCCAGGGGGCGTGTGACCAGCACCTCCCATTTTCATCAGCTACACAGGTATTTACCTCTTAGACCTGTGCAATGAAATGTCTGTAACAATCATTTGGAGACCTCCAGACAGAATTTCCAACTTCAGGGACAGCAATATAAACATTTTTTTTAACGTTTGAAAACAGATTTTATTTGATTTATTTTTTTCATATTTATAAATTGAGATTTTTTTTTTTTATTCACATTTTGGACATAATAGTATTAGATATTTTTCTCATTTTTTGGTGAAAAACATGTTTCATCATAAATGTTTGAATAAAATAGTATTCTAGTTATTTCTCCATGCTTTTTTTTTACCTTTCTCACATTTTGGACATAATTTTTTTCATATTGAGATTTATTTATTTATTTCTGCATCTGAATTAAATAAAACAAAGAACTTGAGATTTGACACATTTTGGAGAATACTATATTTAGATTTTTGTTCCATCTGAACTGGATTTAAAAATTTCCATCATTTTTCATGTTTTAGACAGACCATAGTCTTATCTATTTAGCAAATTTTTGATGAAATATACATTTTTCATCATAAATGTTTGACAATAAATTGTATTTGTTTTATTGCTAGATATTCATAAAAGATACATTTCTAATATATCTCAATTAGAAAAACTGGAATTAAAATTTTTCTCATTTTGTACAACTATAGTCTTATCTATTTTGCAAAATTTTTGTGAACTACATTTTTCCTCATAAATGTTTGACGACAAATTTTATTTGATGTATTTCTACATATTTATAAATGATCAAATATTTTGAATGCATCTGAACATACAAAACAGGAATTAAAAATTTTGACCATTTTTCACAGTTTGGACATAAGACTATATAGTTTTCCTCATAAATGTTTGAAAACAAATATTTGATCTATATATTTATTTTTAAAAATACATGATTTCCAATCCATCTGAATGAAAAAAAATGATTAAAATATGTTTTTAAATTAATTTTATTAGATTTATTTCTACATGTTCATAAAATCTACATGATTTGTAATGCATCTGAAATAAAAAATAATGGATTTTGTTGTGAACTACATTTTTCTTCATAAATGTTTGACAACAAATTTTCTTTTATTTATTTCTACATATTTATAAAATATGCATGGTTTTTAATCTATCTCAATTTAAAAATCTGATTAAAAAGTGAAAAAATATTTTTGAAATAAATGTATGTCATTTTTCACATTTTGGACATAAAACTATACTCTTAAGGATTTAGTTTATTTTTGTCTTTTTCTTTATTTTTGGTTTTTTACAATTGCTTAATTTCTCTCCTTGCATCCTTTCCTCACTCAGCTCTGCCCAACGAAGGACACGAGGAAAGGATGCATCCAGTGGCGGCTGCTGAGCTGAAAATTGAGGAGGCAGAAAACTTTCCCTTTTATTTGATTATTGGTCTCAATCATTTTTCAATCACTTTTCTTGATGAATTTAATTTATATTATTATTATTATTATTATTATTATTATTATTAATAAATAATCTGAACAATAATCTGCAGGGGAAGACGCTGCTTCTTTCTGGACATCATGTTCGGGAGATTAAACTGAAAAGTTCACTTTACCAGAAAAGCACAACCTGCAATAAAAATGATCTAACAAAAGCTGAGCTTTAAGATCATTTCATTTCCATTCATATTTGAGTGCGGAAAACGAAGAGCATGTATCCACAATTATAATGTTGATTAAATTGTGCACAATTCTGCGATGCACATTTAAATAATTTTATTACTTGCCTAATTGCCTAATAGAAGAGAAATGGCTACATTTGATGGCATTGAGTAATTTGTGAATTAAACGCTGTAGCCGATTGTTAATCAAGAAAAATGATTGGAAAATGATTGAGAGCAATAATCAGTTTAAGGGGAAGTTTTCTGACTCCTCAATTTTCAGCTCAGCAGCCACCACTGGATGCAGGAATCAGGTACGAGGACGGAGGAATTGTACGAGGACGGAGGAATTGGGGCAACATGCATTAGGGGCAAATGGAACGTCATATAATGCCTATGTGCTTAACTATAACGTTTTTTAGCCTCTTTTTTCATGAATACACGTGGCTTTTGTTAGGCATAAAAAATGGGTGTCATTATGGATTAAAGCGCTTTATAATAAATGGAAAAGAATGGTAAAATTGCATTTGTTTAGGGGTGTACCCGTTACGTGGCAGATATGGTGAGGTGGATAATACCCATAACAAGGTCCAGGAAAAGACTTCCACAAAGGCTAAACTTGTGTTTCCTCGCTGAAGCATCCTCTGGGGGAGCCTCCTCATTCCTCGCTCCTCCGAGGAGCATTTAGCAGTTTGGAACGTCTTTAAAGACGAGGGCCGAGGAGTCGAGGATGGATGAAATAAGCGATTGGAATTAACCCATAGAATCATTTGTGTCGTCTAAGCATATCATATGATTATAATGTATGATGTGTGTTTTTACAATATAGAATATAAAGATGGATGGGTCCTCATATATGGTTTAGCCAGTAATGTGTTTCCCCTGGTTAATGGCCACGGTCATATCTGTTCTTCAGTGGAACCTGACTCATTAGTCCTCCTCCTCCTCCTTCTCCTCCTCCTGTTCCCCTCTGCTGGATCTGGCCCTCCTAAGAAAGCGCTGGGATTGAAACCAGCTGTGGGACCTGGCTGCAGAACAGCTGGGAGTCTCAGCAGAGGTCAGGCTTGGGGCGGGGCGCTGCACATCTGGAGAGGGAGGCGAGAGAGAGGGGTAGAGGAGCGCTTCCCGATCGCAGTAAAAGCCGTTCTCCACGACGCCTCCTTCAGACTGCAAAATGTGCCAAAGGAGCCCGCAGCTTTCCTCACTGCATGTACCCCCCCACCCCCCCCCCTTTTACTGGCCTGTTCAGTTACTCTTCAGACAGTTCGGTGAGTTCAGAAACCATCGTGAAATAGCCTGAAAAACTGTGTTTGTAAAGGGAAAAAATGAGACCGGGTAACAACAAAAAAAGAAAAGAAAAAAAAAGGTTTTTTTCCACATAATACGTGTCTTGGAAGACAAAAACATGTTGCAGTGAAAATATTTCAAGTATATAAATTATTTTATGTTTATTAAATGTCCCTTGTAGTGTTGGTTTCAGGTATTGTAGAATATATGGTTCCTGAGATTAAGGCCAAAGACTCGTAGCGGTCATAGGAGGATATACGGCAAGTCTTATAAGTTTATTTCTTTACAAACAAATGTTGCACGTACAGAACAACATAAACGTGGCTGAGTGCAGCCCTCAGACTGGTAGGCCATCATCATCCGCTGTGTACACAAAATAACAACCTTCCCTTTTGCAGATCTGTCCTTATATACTGTATATCCAGCAGGTTCTCTTAAGGAACGCTTCCTCAATCACAGCAATTGGTACAGCAAGAATGAAACGTATTTCCTTCCTCTATATATAGCGAAGCCGTGCTCAGTAAAGGCCGGGTAATTGCGCTCTGCGGTCGGTTCGACGTCTCGGCACAACGGCGGAGGCCGTGTAATTGCTCCCCTCGTACCCAGGCCTAGGCCGCTGCAGTCACACCCACCCTGAACGGTCCCCGGAGGTTCCCTTGGGAAAAAGAAGGTCCGAGCAGGAATAAACACACAAACGGTCAATAGTTTTGCGGTCGGCTCTGGAGAGCGGCATAGTGCTGCCTAAAGACCTTGCGTTGATTTCGTTCTTCATTGTGTTAGTGAATGCTGTGAGGTGACTTCACAAAAGACAAAACCAAAATTATTCATCATTTAATTTATTGAAGTTATATTTTGGGGGCATAATTGCCTAATTTGAGATTCAGTTTTGTAATGTAAAATGTTGTGAAATCTATGGCAAAAGAAATAGACTAGATGTTCATAGATATGTTTACAGTATATGTTTGCAACCACAGTACCAAACTAATTAAAAATATATGAGCGTAGTCTTGAGGTGATGGACATTTGAGGTGATGGGCTGAAAGTTTGATCTAGTTTTCAATTTCCATATGAAGGGGCATCCAGTACACAGGAGTCCATACTTTTCATATTTTCATACACAATTTTTTATTTTTCAAGATCCATTACTTAAGTCTCAAACATTCCTTTTTAATAACTCCTTTAAAACTCTTGGCTTGTGACTCAAAAGCTGTCAGTTTTGCAAAAAGGAATTCTGTAATGAATCCATGCAATTGCACAGAGAAATGGTTTTTAACTTTAGTCAGTGCTGGTGTTGATAAACAAACATTAGCTCTAGTCAGTTAGCTCTGTACTGGCAGAGGGCAGACACTAAGTGAAACTTCCATGGCAGACTCCACACAAGCGATTACTTCTGACCAACTAATTAGGCCCTTTGCTAGTCTGAAACAGCCATCTCATATTTCACTCACTAAAAAGCAATTTTTACATATACTGAGTTGTCTCCAACCACAGTTGTCTCCATCCAAACCTACATCTTAGTGGAGGTCAGTGCTACACTACGCATTTGCACAAAGCGGAAACAAACAACCCTTCGACATTAATCTAAAAGGTGTCAGTACAATATGAGTGCATTTGGGAGAGGACCAGCAATCAAATCAGTTTAGCCTCCATTTCTTTATTGGATGGACACGCATTTAAATGCTGTGCCCCTGCGTGAAAGTTCCCTGTTTGTCACATCCACCCTGTGCTCATTCGTGCTCATTTGCTCATTATCAGTGTATTAAACCTGGATGATTGGCTGACTGATGAAACAGAACATGTTAGTTTGGAAAATCACTCCAAGGAATTGTCCAAAAAAAGATCATCATCACCATGAGAGAGAAACAGAAAGCGAGAATGTATTTATTGCTTTTACATCAGTGATATTATTCAAAGGGTCTTAAAAACCACATACGTCATGATTTAGGCCACAAGCAGAAACATTTGAATGTTATTAGTGGTCTGGATTTAGGCTACAAGCAGACACATTCTAATGTTATTAGTGGTCTGCATTTAGGCTACAAGCAGAAACATTGGAACGTTATTAGTGGTCTGCATTTAGGCTACAAGCAGAAACATTGGAATGTTATTAGTGGTCTGCATTTAGGCTACAAGCAGACACATTCTAATGTTATTAGTGGTCTGAATTTAGGCTACAAGCAGAAACATTGGAATGTTATTAGTGGTCTGCATTTAGGCTACAAGCAGACACATTCTAATGTTATTAGTGGTCTGCATTTAGGCTACAAGCAGAAACATTGGAATGTTATTAGTGGTCTGCATTTAGGCTACAAGCAGAAACATTGGAATGTTATTAGTGGTCTGCATTTAGGCTACAAGCAGAAACATTGGAATGTTATTAGTGGTCTGCATTTAGGCTACAAGCAGAAACATTGGAATGTTATTAGTGGTCTGCATTTAGGCTACAAGCAGAAACATTGGAATGTTATTAGTGGTCTGCATTTAGGCTACAAGCAGAAACATTGGAACGTTATTCGTGGTCTGCATTTAGGCTACAAGCAGAAACATTGGAATGTTAATAGTGGTCTGCATTTAGGCTACAAGCAGAAACATTGGAATGTTATTAGTGGTCTGCATTTAGGCTACAAGCAGAAACATTGGAACGTTAATAGTGGTCTGCATTTAGGCTACAAGCAGAAACATTGGAACGTTAATAGTGGTCTGCATTTAGGCTACAAGCAGAAACATTGGAACATTATTCGTGGTCTGCATTTAGGCTACAAGCAGAAACATTGGAACGTTATTCGTGGTCTGCATTTAGGCTACAAGCAGAAACATTGGAACGTTATTCGTGGTCTGCATTTAGGCTACAAGCAGAAACATTGGAACGTTATTCGTGGTCTGCATTTAGGCTACAAGCAGAAACATTGGAACGTTATTCGTGGTCTGCATTTAGGCTACAAGCAGAAACATTGGAATGTTAATAGTGGCCTAACTCATTTGGCAGTTGTGCTGACCATTCAGCTAGAAAATGGCAGTCCTTTTCTCTGTATAACATTCTTCCAGGGATTCATTTTGTTTAGGAAACAAAAACAAGCCAAAATGGTCTTTTCCGGAAGCACCAAAGAGATAGGGCAGTATGTAAAAGGATCAGTGCAGTGATACGTGACCTTTCTGCGGGTAAAACACAGATGGATTCTCCTGGGAGATACAAGGCTTAACCTGACAGCCTGGATGCTAGAGTTGTGCAATCCTTTCAAAGAAAAATATTCAGAGAAGTTTAAACATGAATTCCAGCCAAATCTTTTGAATTTGGTTATGTTTTATTGCATTTGTCACAAATTCAGCAATAAACGGAACTGCAGGAGGAACGTCCAAGTTCTCTGCTCGTTATAGGTGGTTGAGAATGATCAGTGCTGCATGGAAACACTTGACCGTACGTGTCATAAATGCATACTGTACCTCTTTAAGTTCATCCAGAATAATGACATCATCAGCACCTCACCAAAAAAGGAAACAGCAGATGACCTTCTTCTGACCTTCAAAAAAAAAAAGAAAAAAAAAAGCCAGTCAAATTCATTAGAGGACTCTGTAGGTTGCAAACAGCCTTCTGTAGGATTTTCAGTAAACCAACACCAGCAACATGTAGGATTGGCCAGGGACAAACTCCCATGTTATTCCAGTCTTTAAAACTCTCATAGCTTGCTGGCCCCTTCACCTTTTCAGTTACTTTCTGAGAGAGAGAGAGAGAGAGGGGGGGGGTACCGGGCTCTCTAAGCAGGCCTGCACAGAGAAGACCTTATTCTCCTCCGATCCCCCAAGCTGCGAGAGCTAATACGCTCCCCGTTTCACCAGGAAATGTTCACTTAGCCTCGGAAGTCTAAGGCTTCCCACCGCACCTTTGATTTCGGGCCTTGTTCAAACAGCCGAAAGCTTGTTACACAGGTCAGCGAAACGCACACGAGGGACGCGGCCGAGCCAGCGGCTCCCCAAGCAAATAAACCAACAAGCAAAAGAAACATATGTACTACAATGCCTCAAACACCTCATAACATAAGCTGTTTTCCCTCCAAATAAATGTATAAGTTCCGCTCGGAAGCGGCAGCCTGAGTCTGAGCAGACAGCTATGGTTAGATGGAAATGTTATTTTTTAAAAACGGGGGAAATTGCTCCCGAAACACTAGCTTGGAATCCAATCATCCCGCATTGCGGTTTGTCCTTAACTTTGGGCAGCAGATCTGCTGTTTGCATTAGCCGAGCATTTCCCCTTAAGGTGTTGACAACCATGATTATACCCTTTTGAGACCAGTAGAGTGCACTAATGACAGACACTGTTTGGTACAGATAATTAATAATAGATAAATAAAAATAAATACTTCCATCCTCTAGACACCTTGACACCAAGACCTCAATCCTCTAAAATTTAATTAATTTGTCAATTAATTTTTCAATGACAATTTTAAAAAACATCAAGTTTCTATATGCAGAACAAAATTATTTTATCAATCACACCATACGATAAATATAATCTGGAATCTGCAGGCAAAAAAAAATAGTTATAGTAAAACACATAATTCATAATTATTTGACCCAGGTCTGGTTTGGTGCATTAATACTATAAATACATCTTTGGAATAATAATCCTGAGAGAGTGTCACACATCTTATGATTGTTTTAGGACCCATGTGTGGATTCACAGCGGATAATCAGTTATTTATTCATTTACAATTGTGTTTGGCTCCAGATATTATTCCCAGTGACATTAAACGAATGACCGCAGAAGGGGCCGTGCTCATATTGAATGAAGACGAGTGCATGCTTCCTCAGACACAACGCCACACTGTGCTCAGTCTGTAGCTGACTCATTCAGCCCAAGTCCACCATTTCTCATAAAAAAAAAAACACACAAGAATGCTCAGCTTTGCCAAGTATTACCTTCCCCCTGAACACCAAAAGAGCCCTGCCCCATGTTTTATATGCATACGACTGTGTTCAGAAAGCTTTAAAGTAAAGTGTGTTGAAGAGTATGCATCTGTTAATGTTGGGTAGGACAAAGGTGGGGGGGGGTTGGGGGTCACATATGTGTTGCCAGGGAAACCAGCAAATCAAAACAAGACAAGCAAAACTTTGCACAGTGTGGGCAGCCAGCCCTTTTATCGACAATCACTGATGATTCATCACACACTGTGGGACTAAACTGCTAACACAGGCCTGCATTTAGTATTTTTTATATATCTGGTTTTTTTATAATTAATTACAGATCATTCCAGGGATGCGTTTCTGAGAAAGAAACATCAAAAACTAAACAAATAAATACTGGAAGCCAAAATACAAAATATTGAAAAATACTAAATACAAATACTTAAGCCAAAATGTAAGCATGATCCATGTAGCTGCTTGGCTTAGGTCTGTCGTTATTGTGCCGGTCGTCACCTATAATTTTGATTCTATTCTATCAACTAGCAACGCACGTCCACCACAGGGTCATTATCTTGACCTACAGGCCTCAGTTATTTGGCGTTTGAATTCCAGAATGGGAATTACCTTCGGACATTTGGCCGGAGGGGTCGGGGGATCGCACGTCGGGGGGCCGGGCGGATTGTTGGTTCGAGTGAAAAAGCAAACAGCATCTCCAGACGGGGCTCTCCAAAATGCTGCTTCCCCCCCCCCTCAGGAACTCTGCGCTCCTCGGACAGGACAGGCCGCCATCAGCGAGTTCCACAGGGGGCGGGGTCTGAGGGGGGGGGGTAACCAATCACACGTTTAAGTGACTCACACAATAAAAGTTGCTGAAACAACACATTGGCCAGGATTCAAATAGAATCATTGGATTCAGTCAAAGGTTCTCCTTGACTCAACCTAAATTTTTTTTTTTTTTTGCCAAGCTCAACGATGACCAAAAGTGATGGAAAAACGTATCGCTTTTCAAAAATAACAATTAAGTAGAACAGAGACTTTTAAATCTTTACATCCCCTTCCTGGGTAAGACTAGGATTTTTATATTGGTCCGGTGTTCGAAGAGCGAGAATGCGATTTACATGAAGAAACTGGAGCTGATTTTTTTGGGGATATATTTTTAAGAGGCGGTTCAAAACTGCCCTCAGGTGACCCTGAAGAATAATAACTGAAGACCCTGAAGAGCCTCCCTAACTATATACCTGAATCATATTCACTCACCTGAGACATTGTCTAAAGCCTCTCTAACTATATACCTGAATCATATTCACTCACCTGAGACATTGTCTAAAGCCTCTCTAACTATATACCTGAATCATATTCACTCACCTGAGACATCGTCTAAAGCCACTCTAACTATATACCTGAATCATATTCACTCACCTGAGACATTGTCTAAAGCCTCCCTAACTATATACCTGAATCATATTCACTCACCTGAGACATCGTCTAAAGCCTCCCTAACTATATACCTGAATCATATTCACTCACCTGAGACATCGTCTAAAGCCTCTCTAACTATATACCTGAATCATATTCACTCACCTGAGACATCGTCTAAAGCCTCCCTAACTATATACCTGAATCATATTCACTCACCTGAGACATCGTCTAAAGCCTCTCTAACTATATACCTGAATCATATTCACTCACCTGAGACATCATCTAAAGCCTCTCTAACTATATACCTGAATCATATTCACTCACCTGAGACATCGTCTAAAGCCTCTCTAACTATATACCTGAATCATATTCACTCACCTGAGACATCGTCTAAAGCCTCTCTAACTATATACCTGAATCATATTCACTCACCTGAGACATCGTCTAAAGCCACTCTAACTATATACCTGAATCATATTCACTCACCTGAGACATCATCTAAAGCCACTCTAACTATATACCTGAATCATATTCACTCACCTGAGACATCATCTAAAGCCTCTCTAACTATATACCTGAATCATATTCACTCACCTGAGACATCGTCTAAAGCCTCTCTAACTATATACCTGAATCATATTCACTCACCTGAGACATCGTCTAAAGCCTCTCTAACTATATACCTGAATCATATTCACTCACCTGAGACATCGTCTAAAGCCTCTCTAACTATATACCTGAATCATATTCCCTCACCTGAGACATCGTCTAAAGCCTCTCTAACTATATACCTGAATCATATTCACTCACCTGAGACATCGTCTAAAGCCTCTCTAACTATATACCTGAATCATATTCACTCACCTGAGACATCGTCTAAAGCCTCTCTAACTATATACCTGAATCATATTCACTCACCTGAGACATCGTCTAAAGCCACTCTAACTATATACCTGAATCATATTCACTCACCTGAGACATCGTCTAAAGCCTCTCTAACTATATACCTGAATCATATTCACTCACCTGAGACATCATCTAAAGCCACTCTAACTATATACCTGAATCATATTCACTCACCTGAGACATCGTCTAAAGCCTCTCTAACTATATACCTGAATCATATTCACTCACCTGAGACATCGTCTAAAGCCTCTCTAACTATATACCTGAATCATATTCACTCACCTGAGACATCGTCTAAAGCCTCTCTAACTATATACCTGAATCATATTCACTCACCTGAGACATCGTCTAAAGCCTCTCTAACTATATACCTGAATCATATTCACTCACCTGAGACATCGTCTAAAGCCTCTCTAACTATATACCTGAATCATATTCACTCACCTGAGACATCATCTAAAGCCTCTCTAACTATACACCTGAATCATATTCACTCACCTGAGACATCATCTAAAGCCACTCTAACTATATACCTGAATCATATTCACTCACCTGAGACATCGTCTAAAGCCTCTCTAACTATGTACCTGAATCATATTCACTCACCTGAGACATCGTCTAAAGCCTCTCTAACTATATACCTGAATCATATTCACTCACCTGAGACATCGTCTAAAGCCTCTCTAACTATATACCTGAATCATATTCACTCACCTGAGACATCGTCTAAAGCCTCTCTAACTATGTACCTGAATCATATTCACTCACCTGAGACATCGTCTAAAGCCTCTCTAACTATATACCTGAATCATATTCACTCACCTGAGACATCGTCTAAAGCCACTCTAACTATATACCTGAATCATATTCACTCACCTGAGACATCGTCTAAAGCCTCTCTAACTATATACCTGAATCATATTCACTCACCTGAGACATCGTCTAAATCCTCTCTAACTATATACCTGAATCATATTCACTCACCTGAGACATTGTCTAAAGCCTCTCTAACTATATACCTGAATCATATTCACTCACCTGAGACATTGTCTAAAGCCTCTCTAACTATATACCTGAATCATATTCCCTCACCTGAGACATCGTCTAAAGCCTCTCTAACTATATACCTGAATCATATTCACTCACCTGAGACATCGTCTAAAGCCACTCTAACTATATACCTGAATCATATTCACTCACCTGAGACATCGTCTAAAGCCTCTCTAACTATATACCTGAATCATATTCACTCACCTGAGACATCATCTAAAGCCTCTCTAACTATATACCTGAATCATATTCACTCACCTGAGACATCGTCTAAAGCCACTCTAACTATATACCTGAATCATATTCACTCACCTGAGACATCGTCTAAAGCCTCTCTAACTATATACCTGAATCATATTCACTCACCTGAGACATCGTCTAAAGCCTCTCTAACTATATACCTGAATCATATTCACTCACCTGAGACATCGTCTAAAGCCTCTCTAACTATATACCTGAATCATATTCAAAAAAAATTCAAAAAGCACCAAAACAGAAAGTAATTCAGGTAATACAGTAAAAAACTCTTAATTATATATCCCTTTTATAATTTAACATTTCCCTTTATTCAGTTTCTTTTTTATCACCCATAATGCACTGCACAGAACCTACTGGCTATGGTTACCATATTGACTAGAGTTTAGATTTCAGAACTTAAAAAAAAAAATTTTTACTTTATAAGCTTCTAAAAAAAAGTCTAATTTTCATTTTATTATTTGGGAGCTCTGCGCTCAGTTGCCAACAAGTTTAACATAACTGTTAGCAACATTAAGTGCATGCGAGAGTGATGTACCATAACCTGCTAATATTATCCAACATGTGTCTCCCATCTGTCACAGTCATAGTGCCTTTGTTCCTTTACTGTAAAAATATGTTTTAAAAGTGCTAAAGTTAATGCTAGTCCTATGAAATAGGGAGAAGGCTACAAGACACTGTATTTGCAACAGTAAATTTAACGATTTCAAACTGTCTCTTTCCAATATGATAAGAGTAAACAACCACAACAAAGCATTATTTGAGTCCAGGAGGGATCAAATGTACAGAGTAAAGATTTAAATTTAAATTTAAATTAGATTAAATTTTACTTTAAATTGGATATTTTACTGTGTATTGAACAGAAAAATTGTGCAGAAAACAACACAAAAATGTTCTGTACATATTGAAATTCGTTTTCATCTGTACTGGATTTGAGTCTAATCTATCCAAAGAGTCTGCCAACGTCTGCCATGTGTGCACTGGTGTCATTTCAAAGAGAAGTGCTGCACTTCTCACTTAGGCCTGCAGGAGGAGCTATGGAGTTGATGCTTTGATCCAACCTTCGACCGCCAGTAAGCAAAGGTCAATAGATTATAAACTGTAGGACTGAGGGGGTGTGGTCAACTAAAAGGGGTGTGGTCAACTAAAAGGGGGTGTGGCCAACTTGGCTGAACTCATCCCCGCTTGAATAAGTGAGAGGTATGCAGAGGCACATGCATGTACACACACACACACACACACACACACTGAAAATATCACTTCACAGCCAGCCCTACAGCTATCCGCCATCAGAGACGCTTAATATTGCGAGATGACATCAGCGCAAACGGACAGGAACAGAACGGATGTGAGGCAGTAATCTATCCCAGATTCTCAGTCGAGGCAAAGCAACGACTGACGCTTTTTAGAGGCAAAACTAAACTTTTTGCAGAGAAACCTCACATTGTTTACAAAGCGGTCACCAGCAGACATGTAGCACTACTTCTCCGCTTCTGCCTCTCGCTGCATATAGGACAGCAGTGGCATTTAGCAGTAATTATTTCCCATCAATAACTAATTAATAACTGATACTAAAGTTGGCTGTGTCACTGAGCATCGCGGTCAAGTGAAGCTGCTCCAAGGGAGATAAAAACAAAATCTGTACAACGTGTTTTAAGAAGCGAAATGCTGAGAATTCAACAATGTTCTCAAATAAATGCAGTAGATTCTGAAACTGTGGGTTGTGACCCGGCTGTTGATTTGTGAGAGGGGCTTAAGAGGATCTATGGGCATATAATGAAAGACATCACATTACTGCAAACCAACGGCTAACGCTAGCGCCATCCTACGCCCATGTCTGAACCGGACACGGTCCTGCGTGTACAGAACCCGTCTCACACTCTAATTGACATCACCAGGCATTCTCCGCTGCCCAGAGTCAGAAACTAGCCACTGCTGCAGACGCTGACCCCCGAAAATCTTCACCAGCAATGAATGTCACAAGGGCCACTTCATAATAAAGATGCCTAACAATATGCTGACCCAGCAGAATCAGTCTTTCTGTGTCACAAGACAATGGAGGCATTGAAAGCGTCAATTTCGCGAATGGTCTGGGACATTAGCAGAAGATTTTTAACGCCCACGTTGTGAGGTCTCCTTTAGCATTGCTGGAGCCAGTAAAACAGCTCAGTGAGATACAGGCAGCGGCTCCTCCAGAGATTAGCATTAGCGTTTCCCTATGGGAAAGGGAAGGGTTTTCACAAGGTAATGGTTGTTTTCAG
Organism: Ilyophis sp. 1 JC-2022; assembly: GCA_022702515.1. Classification (NCBI taxonomy): domain Eukaryota; kingdom Metazoa; phylum Chordata; class Actinopteri; order Anguilliformes; family Synaphobranchidae; genus Ilyophis; species Ilyophis sp. 1 JC-2022. The sequence continues at coordinate 108,764,550 of CM040394.1, forward strand.
TGATGTCACTACCTATTATCTGCATGCTGAGTGACAGCTCCTTAGACATGAGATGGACAAGAAACGATAAATTTAAAAATCAATTACATTTTTTAACCAGTTTGAGTCCTATATTTGTTCATATTTCTATCCCATTTATGCTTTTCCCAGTATGGACCTGAGTAGGTCACAGTAGAATCATATATCAGTCGACAATCGCCTTAAGAGAAAAGAAGTTCCAGGACAAAGAACCATTACAAACTTTATCTTAACAGGCCCTGTGGACTGAAGTGCTGTTTTCTCATCTGCCACTTCCATCAAACAAGCTGGGATACGATTCCTCTGGCAAGCACGCCGCTGTAACGGCTTCAGTTTAAAACAGCATTCCAAATCTTCTGCATGGTTTTGTCTGACAGAAGAAGCACAATTCAAGAATAAAGTGCAAGATATTGTTTCATTTAAAAAAAAAAAAAAGACAAGTAAAAGGATTCCACGTTTAAGTTTCCACTTAAAAAAAAAATTGGACTGGATTTGCGAAAAGTGAACGCGGACATTGGCAGTTGACAGGCTTTGTTTCCTACTTAACTTGGCCTCTGGCGCCATCTAGTGTGCATTTCATGCAACAACAAGCGTTTTGTGGGACTTGTGTATCTTGTGGTTGTGCCAGAAGTGAGATTCGTGCCCTGGCTCTCATACCGTCCATGTTTTTGCTGTTGAAAGGCTAGTAGGAGATTGGCATGATGCCTGGAGTCTCTAAGGTGGCTTAAAAACCACACACAGTTTGAGAAGAATCTCCCCACCATGTTTCACAAGGTTATGTTGATGTTTTTTTTTGTTGCGGAAAAGCTCCACACTCTATGTCAACATATCCAAAACTTTCTATCGTTGATCACAGATTAAATTTGAATGGAAGTTGAAACTACCCACCCTCTCAGGTCCTTAAACCACATGTGGCCCATATATTGCTCAGATTCTGCCATGATTTAAATTTTTTATTTTTAATTTGTCTATTTAGTCTTGTAAATTCCTGAGAATAGATGGAAAACATGCGCTTCAATTTCAGGCATCAGATGGCTTTAAAATAACACATTCAATATCAAGTGTGCCAGGTGCCAGGAGGGTATACTACAAAGCAGGATTACTGAGTTAGCTGGATAACTGCACTGAGTAAAACGCAGAACCCTACCAAATATAGAACATGGAGTGAAGTAAAAACAGCTGTTCTGGGTTTTACTCAGTGCAGTTATCCAGCTAACTCAGTAACCCTGCTTCTCTTAGTGCAGTTATCCAGCTAACTCAGTAACCCTGCTTCTCTTAGTGCAGTTATCCAGCTAACTCAGTAACCCTGTTTCTCTTAGTGCAGTTATCCAGCTAACTCAGTAACCCTGCTTCTCTTAGTGCAGTTATCCAGCTAACTCAGTAACCCTGTTTCTCTTAGTGCAGTTATCCAGCTAACTCAATAAGCCTGCTTCTCTTAGTGCAGTTATCCAGCTAACTCAGTAACCCTGCTTCTCTTAGTGCAGTTATCCAGCTAACTCAGTAACCCTGCTTCTCTTAGTGCAGTTATCCAGCTAACTCAGTAACCCTGCTTCTCTTAGTGCAGTTATCCAGCTAACTCAATAAGCCTGCTTCTCTTAGTGCAGTTATCCAGCTAACTCAGTAACCCTGCTTCTCTTAGTGCAGTTATCCAGCTAACCCTGTAATCCTGCTTCTCTTAGTGCAGTTATCCAGCTAACTCAGTAACCCTGCTTCTCTTAGTGCAGTTATCCAGCTAACTCAGTAACCCTGCTTCTCTTAGTGCAGTTATCCAGCTAACTCAATAAGCCTGCTTCTCCTAGTGCAGTTATCCAGCTAACTCAGTAACCCTGCTTCTCTTAGTGCAGTTATCCAGCTAACTCAATAAGCCTGCTTCTCCTAGTGCAGTTATCCAGCTAACTCAGTAATACTGCTTCCTAGTATACCCCCAGGTGTCATTCATCATGTTTTTTTGTATCTAAATCATATTTCTGCTGATTTTATGATTCTCATGTGGCACAGAAACCTTTAATCCCAGTGGGATTTCCTGAAAAAAAATTTTTGCCAACAAATTACTCATATAGCCAATAACGCATATGATTTTATGTAGAAAATAGAACAAAACACCACTCTTAAAAGTATCAACAGAAACGTATGATTGATTGAGAGTCAAGTCCCAGACAAAGACACCCGCCCAATAACTGCTAATTAAAACCTCTTGCAAGATGAATAGCTCATAATATACTCCTTCAGGGCTTGTGATTGGTTGAAGATCCATTGTGGGGCTTGGAAATATGTAATATTTGGTGACTAAATGCAATGGCTGCATAGATCATTGTAACACAGCTCAGTGGCTGTATGTTCAGTCTTCTTCAAATGATTCATCTCATTCTGTACACATGGAATTGTGATGTCACGGGTGCATTAAAACCCCAAGTATAATTGCAACGGAGTTCTAGAACACTTAACCCTTTGTAGAATGTTTTTTTTTTAATTCTAAGTGCCGCCTTCACTTTGAGGCCATGCTAACTTACCTGTGTTTGCAGGTATGGAGCATGAGAGAGAGGCGCTGCCCATCGGTCTTGGCGTGCACTTGACGTTCTCGCAGGGTTTATCTAACGTTAGCAGCACATACTTTATTAATACAATGGCAGCAGCACATTGAAACTGAACTGCATGTTATAATGACTCTGCGGGGCACAAGTGCCATGTTAGTTTTGAAAGTGGGGAAAAAGTGGTGTCAGAGAAGAGACCGGCTGCAATGACGTTGGCGCACTTGGAACCCACCGAAGAATGACTCAAGAACAGTTGGACTATCTCATGCTGTAATTGTGGTGTTAAAGAAGGGATTTGGGACGGTATTTTGTGTCAGGAGGGATTTGGGAGAATAATTCAGTGAAGCCTGCTAGCAGGCTTCTGCACATACGGGGGTGTGGGTGGCCTTGTCACTGGATAGAGCCCAACTGCAAACAAAGACTTTTGGCCCACGCTTTAAAAAGAGGACAGGGAAAACCCTTCACGCTGAATGCAAAATACATTTAAAAAAAAAGAAAAGTGCAATATTGAAAGACTTTATTTTCAGGAGAAAACGATCTAGAATCAATGAAGAAGCTCCGGAGCTGTCAATCAAACCTGAGAAAGGTGGGATCAATATAAGGGGGTGGAGCTTTGGGGGAGGGGGGTGGAGCTTTGGGGGAGGGGGTGGAGCTTTGGGGGAGGGGGGTGGAGCTTTGGGGGAGGGGGGTTGTGGTATGAGATGAGTTGAAAAACATCTGGACTTAAAAGTCCCACAGGTTGAATTAGAACAAAGGACCAGATTGTGTGGTCACCTCCTTTTCTGATAGTGGTCTTTTTCTTGTCCGGGGGCGGGTCCAGAGCCTGACCCAGCACACCCCAACAGGCCTGACACTTTGGAGTAGGTGCAGTGTGTGCGTGTGCGTGTGCATGTGCGTGGACTAATAAAACAGAACTCTAGCCTTGTGGGATTATTTAATTACTCACAGCTATAGTACACACATAACTATCATGCTGCCGTTTACCTCTCATTATGGCAGAGTTTGAAAGACTGAAACTTCACTGAGCCAGTCCTGAGGTTTAGCCTGCACCCCCCCCAGACTAGCTTATTACACAGCCACCCCCCTTATCCTTGTAGGGGTTCTGCTCTTCCGTGACACCTTTGATCAGGGGGTCATCCGGAGTTTGGCTCTCCACCCATTCTAATATCGCTTGGACCGACTTGGACATCTGAACGAAACGAGGAAGAGAGGGAGAGAGAGAGAGAGGGAGAGGGAGAGAAAGGGAGAGAGAGAGAGAGAGAGAGAAAAGGAGAGAGGGAGAGAGAGAGAGAGGGAGAGGGAGAGAAAAGGAGAGAGGGAGAGAGAGAAAAGGAGAGAGGGAGAGAGAGAGAGAACTCAAGTCAACCTGAATGCCATACCCAACCCAAACCCCAGGGCTCATACTAAACTGAGCATTAATGTTGTGGTGTTCAGCATGGACAACAACAAGAGGCTCCACTAGCATGCACTGAACATTGTTAATGGCGAATATTGAATACTCCACCAGCAAAACAACACGCACCAGTACCTCGAACAAGCTCAGTTAGTGTCCAGATCAACAAGGGTACGAGCTCCTTCCACAGAACCAGCTATCCAAAATAACTCCCCAAGAGCCTCTATGTCCTTGTCCCCAGGTTGTTTCATTAAGCAAATCACTTAAGGACTTAATTAGATCATCTATAAGGATTAACAGAGTATCCAAATGGCCATGTGGGTCAGGACAGCAAGAGATTGGGGCTCAGCCAATCCTGGCGCACATAAGCAGCTTCTCGTTGTGTTACAGCTGAGCTAATGTGTACTGTACTCCCTAGAATAGTCAATATTGCTTCTTAATTAGACACTAATTTATCAGGGCCTCATTCAAGTACCCCTAAATACTCTCAGTTACTCCTAAATACTCAGAACATTCTTAGCACAGCACAAGATAAAACATCAGTGGAGACTTCACAACTCAATGGTATAGATCAGCGAAGCAAGTATAAAAAATAAAAAAATTAAATAAAAAAAATTTCTTTAATATATATTTTATTGACCTTGTTTGTTACCTTGTTTTTGGACTGTTAGGAATGCAGTACTATGCATCACATTGGAAAGCTCTATGTACTGTATGTCTGCAGTATTAGTAATATGGTTTTTCTTTTTAAAACACAGTGGCAGTTGCATAGATAATGGCAGTTATAAAGGGCAGTAGCATAGATAATGGCAGTTATAAAGGGCATAAACGCTCTCCGTTCTCGCTTTTTCTCAGAAAGATTCGGCCAACGGGTCCCACTGAGAATTTGAACGAGAAAAAACCCCCCAAAAAAACAGTGTTGCCATGGCAAATACTCACCGGTTCCCTCTCCGTATTTAACTCCACCTTCAGCTGATCAAGCTCCATCTTCAGGATCTCCTTATCGGACATGTCCCGCGCCATCTCGCCTTGAAGCAGGAGGACAAAGGGAGTATATTACATTACATTACAGTACGTTACATTACATTACAGGCATTTAGCAGAGGCTCTTATCCACACTTACACAACTATTTATTTATTTATAATTTTTTTTCATAGTATGCATTTATACTGCTGGATATATACTGAAGCAATTCAGGTTAAGTACCTTGATCAAGGGTATCAAACCTGCAACCTTTGGGTTACAAGTCCGGTGCTCTAACCATTATACTACACTGCCGCCCGGAGTGGAAGAGGAGAGGGAGACAGAATGGAGGGAAGGATTAAGGATTTGGGGGTTGCCTAGCAGCGGTCTCAAGGCGGCCTCGGACAAAGCAGCCACACTCCCAGAAAAAAAGCACGAAAAGTTCCTAATAAAGATACAAATGCTCGTCACTGGGGTGGTATTCTGCTCTAGGTATGTAAAAGTGTACCCCTAGCCAGTAATACATAATACATACGTTCATTTTTACCTATTTATCTCGTAAAAGCTACTTATTAGTACCCAGATATAACATTATTGTACTTTCAGGGTACATTTGGGAAATTTGTTCCTTAAAGAGAAAAAATATACCTGCACTGCACTTTATTTCTGAGGCCTGTGCTCCTGCTATAATCACTTCAGAGAAACTTTAGGAACAGCCGATGAAGCATAACGTATCATTTCAACATCTCTATAGAGTTCTTTAATTCCTGATATATAATTGCTTAATTGGGGTTGGTGTTTCACTTTATTAACTACTCTCTAAAGATTCCCAATTTCGAAAAAATTGTGATCACAATTCCTCGCTTCTCCGATATTGAAGACGGCGTACATTTTTTTATGGCGAGCCAGGACCCCTTGTGGCAAGAATAGGTAACACACACATCTCAGCTTCAACGTTGCATGACAGCTAATCCTCATCAAAGCCCTTTGGTACTTCCTCCGATTGTTGACCGGTAATGCTGGATAAGTTTTCTCTGAAAGCTGTTAGCCTGGCAGATCACCACATACATCACAGGCAAACATTACTGGTAATAAACTGAGAAACGGTTTCCAAAAGACGAGCCTTTGAATAAATTAAACACCACAAATCTATCTAAAACCTTAAACCTGGACCATTATAATAATAATACATTGTATTTATAAAGTGCTTTTCGTCATACAAAGATGATCTCAAAGTGCTTTACAAAAGGCAACAATTTAAAAAAAATTAAGTAGTAATAATAATAATAATAAAAATCAAAACATTGCATTAAAATAGAACAAGTGCATAAATAAAGATAAAAGTCGCGGGGCAAACGATAACCTTTATCATTGTTTTAAATAGGCACACTGAAAGAAAGGGGTTTTAAGTCCGGTTTTGAAAGTCGAAACTGTTGGAGCCAGACGTAGGTGGCTCTGTCGATTATTAATGCAGTACTTTATTATCATAACAACTCCATCAAAGCCATGCAAAGTGGCTCTTCATTAAAGCTACACTGCATTGCATCTGGCTGCATAGAATAACAGAGGAACTTGGTGACTTCAACAAATACATCCATCCAGTGCCCTGTTGAAAAAGCCAGCACTCACTGCCTGTTCCCTCCACTGAGATTATCTGCAGATTACTGAAAATGTTCACAAAATTTAGACTGACCCCCAGGCCCCTGGTTTTAACTGGACCGACTGGCTACCGCAGACCAGAACAGACCAAACGGTGACCGTCTGTCTCTTCAGCCTCCGCTCCGATAGTCACGATTCTGATCATCTCTTTAAAGAAAGTCCACCTCATGTCTCGGTTGATCTTTGCCGGTGTCAAACGGATACTCGTGCGAAGCATTGTATCAAAACAGGGTTAGCTGGGTAACTGCACTGAGTAAAACCCGGAAACCCTCACAAATCTGGAACATAGACTGAAGAAACAAGAGCTGTTCCGGGTTTTACTCAGTAGTTAACTCAGCTAACTCAGTAATCCTGCTTTGTGATACAGGCCCCTGGTGAAAAAAAAACTACCCCTTTCTCATTCATTCAGACTCTGTACTTCAAACAAGGGATCTCAATAAACAGAGAGCTAAGACGCCCTGCTCTTCAGAACATGCATTAGCTTAGCATTGAAGTGTTACTTTCCCCATGGAGTCAAAATTGGCAGTTTCAAACCCGCCTGGATCTATCCACATCCTCTTGCAATGTGGAATAAGCATGGAGGTTCAAGCCTTTCAGGGCGTCAGTGAATCAGGCTAACTGGGCGTCCATGTGAAGAACCGGCGCTTACCTGTGAGATGTGGGGTCCAAGATGGATGGACGGACGGAAAGATCAGTCAGCCTCTTCCTTCTGAGGGTTGCTGGGTCTAAGCAGTCTCCCTCGAGCCCCCCGGCTCTTGACGTACCCCTCCAGATGGCTGAGGGATGGGGCGGGGCAAGGCGAGGGAAGGAGAGCAGGGAAGCAGATGTCCCCTGATAAGATTAAGCAATCAAGGTAATTAGCAGGACAAAAGTCACAATCTAATCGCATTAAAACCTAGAGAGAGCAGAGGAGGAGGGTTGTATAGGGAACACTAGGTCACCTCTATAATTAAGCACTGCCTCTTACTGGTACACTTATCCAAAGACAATCTCCTTCCATCGATTACGTCATCTATTAATCTCATCTCAGGGATTAAGAACTGAACCCCTGTTCACCCTCTGCTTACCCCCAGGTAACCAGGCTCAGCGCCATCAAAGAGCCAGACAATCACGCCATCGCTGCCCGCGGCTAGCGTCACACGCTCCCCCAACAGAATCGCGGATCAGCGCTTAGCCGCTGAGCTCTTCAAGGGGCCGTGCCTGGACTGCAAGGCCGGCGCGAGCCAAGCGCGGAAGCGGCCTTTGTCAGGGATCGCAATGGGAAGACGAGCAGGTCAAAGAAGCGCCATGTTCGCCGATCACCCAAATATAATTACTACCACGTCATCATAGTCATCCACAGACCCCTGTTGAAAAACCAGGCATTAAAGTAGTGGCTGCTACAGTAACTGCTCAATCCACTGTCAGCACCCCCCCCCACTAATCATGGCCAAAAATGCAAAGGACAGACATATATGGTTGATAATAGCTCTGTTTATTAAGCATAAATATGTATTTGATAAACATATTAAATGTTTCCAGAAGTGGTACAGAAAACCAAACGGGCTATATTAAATATAGAACTGCAATCCACACCACCAAACGTCTGATAATGGTTGAAACATTTCAAATTAAAGAACCGTTTGTGAAAGAACCCATCAGTATTAGTACAACTGAAAATAAATAGTATTTCATTTATTTTAAAAAAAAATTAAACCTATTTGTAGAGACACATTTGTAACAGACAATCAGTTGAATTTAAGTCAACTTTGATAATCTCCCAGTAGACATTTCCCTTTTTATACACACAACATTGTGTAGTTTCAGGGAATAATGCATACTACCAGTGTATATTACATGAAAAAGTGAGGAAAGTCACTTTAATATGTGACATTACAACAGCAGCATACAGTCAGTTTGTACATCACCACAATCTAATAATACATTAGTAAAGAAATGAAAGCCTTATCAACCCTCAATGAAGTATCAATGAATGATATAAATACACTCCTGCCCAGTACAGGGAACTAATACACATACAATAATGCAGCCCACATGCTGTAATTCAAGTGTTCTGCCAGTTCAGTTCAGATATGTTAAAAGCGCTCCCTTCAGACCTCTCACTCACCTCACTCACCTCACTCACCTCACTCAACTCACTCAACTCACTCAACTCACTCACCTTATTCACCTCACCACTCAACTCACTCAACTCACCACTCAACTCACTCAACTCACCACTCAACTCACTCAACTCACCACTCACCTCACCCACCTCACTCACCTCACCACTCAACTCACTCACCTCACTCAACTCACTCACCTCACTCAACTCACTCACCTCACCACTCAACTCACTCACCTCACTCACCTCACCTCACTCAACTCACTCACCTCACTCAACTCACTCACCTCACTCAACTAGCTTTTCTCCCCAAATTCTGACGACTAATTGCACCTCCTCAGTGAACACTGCACCATCTATTTTCAGCACTGCAGGTTCCAACGCTCTACAGGAGGGCTTGCGCTACTGGTGAGCAGAGGCCATTTTCTCAAAGGTCTTGGGAGGAACCAATGCAACGGTAATTCACAGAACTCTAATTTAAACCCACACCAGGCCAATCGTTACCCCTCCACTGCTGACTCCCAGTGGCAGTTGGTGAAGGACATAACTGACCCCGAGATACCTCTGTATTAGGGTCTAGTCCACACTCGCGGTGGCCTTTCTTTACCGGCAGAGCTACGCACCTGCCCGACTAAGGCACCGTGGCAGCTGTAAACAAAGTCACTTTCCATTTTAATAGCACCTCCTTACGTCAATATTTAAAAGTAGCTGAGGTAATGGAGTCTGATGTAACAGTTCTTAAGCTCATCTGAGTCCAGGAGAATGTGCAGTGTAAACTTTTAAACATGAAAGAAAATTTGCAACTCAAATACACAGAATATCCAAACATATTCTGAGGAAGACTTCAGTCCACCTACAGCGAGGGGGGAAAAAAAACTGCCAATGAACCGTTTTCTGGCTCACGCAAGGCTCCTTAGTCTGACATGGACTGTGGTGAACATTTCCACGTTTTATTCTATTACGCCAGCATCATGCTGTACATTCGAAATTCTCCAAATTCTCCATTCGAAGCCAGAGGTGTGCAAAATACTTGTAGTAAGGCCACAGTAATTGGCTCTTGTAATTTAACATGGGTCCAAACATTACCTCTACTACATCACTACCTCTATAACAGCTCACCGGTTCATTCCTTAACGCAGTCACTTATTTACATAAATTAGTAATACAGACCTTCGTCAATTTTAAAACTGGAATCAAGTTTCATGGCACACTTTGTTGAAAGGGATTTTCTTGGGTTAAGTGGCCCATTATAAACTCAACAAACAGGAAGTGTCTTGTTGAAGACCCATGTTCTTGAGTAATGGTGCTTTAAAAAAGAAAAAGAAAAAGGAAGAGACAGATGACCCTGCAAGTTGGGTCTCAAACTTTTAGCCTTCAAAAACTTACAATGCAGGTTTTTGTAAAGGAATGTGAACAAGGCATGAACTTAACTTAACAGGCCAGAGTGGCTTGTGGATTTTAAATATCACCAGCCATTTTCAACATTTTACAATATATTACAACCTGGTTGGCTGTTGGTTACCTGCCAAAGTGGCTGCTAGAATAGAAAATTCATGAAAGTTTAGATATTTAGGTACTGAGCTAGCTTATGTTAGGTTATTAGCATTGTACTTGTTAGTGCTTATTCAATAAAAACACCCATTTGGTACTGCCTGTAAGATAAGAGATTGTTTTTAAATATTTGAGGACAACAGACTACCTTGTAAGAATGCATTACACAAGATGAACAGGTTTAAAACTTCAAGGCAGTGAAAAAATTTGGGTTTCAAGCTTTCCTTGAACACCGATTCCACGTAGCTCCAGATGGACTACAGCATGTCCAACAGCAAAAGCCTCAAAGATACAAAGTCTGCTGTTGGTGTTACACACTGAAGGCAGCTCTGGCTACAGTACTGAATAAAATACTCTAATAGAGGTAAGTGTGTAAAATTCACAGGACGGACAAGCCCAACACAGGCCAACGCCTTGCCTTCACGTAAGACACAATACGACACATTTCAGATGATGCACCCATTGTCATTAGGCCATTATCATTTATACTCCTTACATCATCCAGTATACGTTACAATATAGAGGTGATCTCATCATCCATTTCCTGTTATTATTATTCATATATGAACTTGCATACATTGTGCTCCTGCAAATCACCATAATTTGCAAGTGCTTAGCTTATGGTGCTTGTCCTCCACTAACTGTGTGGGACTATTTTTTATGTGATATTTGGTTTTCTTCTGAAGCACCTGCAAGGAGATTTCAGAGGTTCCCATAACGCTGAATTCCTGTAATTCATGTAAACCCGACAGCTGCTGCCAGCCTATCTAAAATGAAACAAACAGCACTCCATGTGCAGTCTCCAAACAACTGCAAACATTCCCAAGCCCAAGTTCAGCCCACAACTAACAAATTTCCCCCAAAACAAACTATGAACAAAAGCTATGTTTTAGGGTGGTGGGGTGCGGGACAGAGGCTCAGGACCCTGGTGGAGGGGATTGGGGGGGTTCCTCCAATGGTGTCCCCTTAAAGGAATCAGGAACGCGCTTGGCGTACTCCACCAGTTCGTAAGACTCCCGGATGTCGGACAGCCCAAACCAGAATACGATCCAGCTGCCGTTAACAAAGCTGCCATCACAGTGCTTAAAGTACCTGAGTGAGAGAGAGCAGAAAGATAAATGTGAGAGAGAGCTAAAGACAGATAGAGACAGGGAGAGACAGAGAGAGCTAGAGACAGAGAGAGACAAAGAGAGGGAGAGACAGGGAGAGACAGAGAGCTAAAGACAGAGAGAGACAGGGAGAGACAGAGACAGAGAGAGAGGGAGAGACAGAGAGAGCTAAAGACAGAGAGACAGGGAGAGACAGGGAGAGCTAGAGACAGAGAGAGGGAGAGACAAAGAGAGCTAAAGACAGAGAGACAGGGAGAGACAGGGAGACAGAAAAAGACAGGGAGAGACAGAGAGAGAGCTAAAGACAGAGAGACACAGCATATGCCCTATCAAATGGAAAAAAATCTTTTTTTATTCTTGTCATTTATATATTTTTCATTAATTTTAATAGCATTTTTAAAATTATTTTTTTAAATAAATTTTTTAAACAGAGGTGGTAGTGTGAATTAGCACAAAGCATAGTCTAAATTGTGCTATGTGAAGTTGGGATTGTGACACCCTCACCAGGGATTGATGTGATTGGTGGAACGGGACCTCCAGAAGAGCTTGCCCAGGTCCTGCCTGATGCACTCCCACAGCATCTGGCTAGCGCCCTGGCCCTGCTTGCTGCTGCTCACCACAAACTTGTCCAGGTACAAGGTTCCACTGCTCACCTGCTCCGTGGTGATAATGGCTGCTGCACTGTACCTGTCCAAGAAAGGTCAAGCATTGCAGCAGATATTCTATATTTTAACCGGATACATAATCTGACTTGTGCGGTTCCTTTTCACCCCTGTATTTCCATCCATAGGTGGTACCAATTGGTAGCGGGACCAATTACTAGCTACCGACAATTAGTCTTCAACCAAGCCCTCTCATAAATATTCATAATGGGTTGGCAAATCAGATAATTCAAGTCATCCTGACTGGTGCATGCAGGGAACTGTAGTGAAACAGGGAAATTACTCATTTTTCTCTCGTCACAGAAAATACAGGTAGATACCGTTTAAAAAATGCCAAAGCAAAATAACACGAGTAGATAAGTAAAAATTTGAATACTGTGTTTCAGTAAAAGATGATCCCCACCAATGATGCACAACCTGGTTTAGGAGGGAAGGCGGACTCTGTGGGGGGCGGGGGGGGGGGGTGGTCGCAGAGGCTCGTCTCCACCTCTGTGCCCCCCCCATTCCCAATTTCCCAAATTCCTGGATCCCCAAACCTTCAAGAACCAGTATTGCCCACCGCCATTCTAATTTCCACATCACCACTTAGTGTAGATCATAAGAGTTACTGTTGAAAGGAGTACTGAAAACGAGTAGGTGGCAGTGTAGTACAGAGGTTAGGGAACTGGGCTTGTAACCTAAAGGTTGCAGGTTTGATTTCCAGGTAGAACACTCGGGAATAAGGTATTTAACCACAATTACTTCACTATGTAGCACACTCACCTGTATACACGGCCAGTATGTGAAATGCTAACAGTTGCGTACGTCGCTCTGGATAACAATGTCTACTAAACGCCTGTAATTTAAATGCAATGTAACGTAGTAGGACATCATACCGACACCTTAAAATGTACTGCTCAACTGGCTTATTCAAAGCACTGTGCAACGTAGGACGAGCCAAGTGCATTGACCTTACTTACATGAGGAATAGTGACAGACCTGCATAACAACATTCCCAGGAAACATACATGTCAACTCACTAAAGCAAAGATGCAAACTATGTTAAACAAGCACTGCAGGGCAATAAAATAAACATTTTAAAGAACCAAATAGCCTACCTTTAAAAAGCTAACTTACAACCGTTTTCTGATGAACCCTGAAGAGATTCTCTATTAAATTGTCCAGCAGAGTAGACATTTCCACTAACGTTATCGCACTCGGGGCTGTAATCACTACATTGCTTGTTGTTATGAAAAAAACATGTACTTTTTTTTTTAACGTATATAAAGCATAGACTGTAGAAAAACGGGTAGTTAAAAATAGTGTCGTCACTGAAATAGCTTAAGTTAGGAACAGCGCCTACAGTAGCCTAGCTGAATGGGGAAACTACTGGGTCGGCGTTTCTTTTATTCACTGTGGGGATTTTGATTTGTGTTCTGTTGAGAGGACCGTTTCAGGTGAAACGAATGAAACGTAGCAAAAGCCGTCTATGCACCAAACAAGCCGTCTGCTCTACCCCCGTAACGAGCGTCTCGATTTCATACTCCGTGAAGTTTCTCGTCTTTTTTTGCGGTCCGACTTCTCCATTACAACCAACCAGATTACAATCCATAACGTTACACAAAACACTGGTTAAAACACTGGGTTATGGGAATTGAAGTCCAGTATTATCGGCTTGAGCAATCACCTCTAATTGTTGACTACATATCCCATTTGTGCTTTCATAAACTCAAACTTGTCGTGGCCATGAGATGAGTACCATTGCTACTGTTTGAAGTAGCGAGGGAGTGGGTCAATGATTCAAACTATGTATACGGGCGTTACATATCTTTCCACATAATTTAAAGTCATTTTTTACCGTTGTTGCAGCCTTTATTGAATGTAAGGCGCTTTACATGGGAGAGGGATCAGTTATGGTTGGGGGGAAAATTTTTACTATTTTCCAAACATTAGGGGGGACCCAGTGTCCCCCCATAATCCTACGCCCATGCCCTGGAGGGAAAAGAAGGGAAAAATGTGTTTTTACAAAACTCACTCAGTCCACTTTGACCAATTTTTTAAAAAATCTGCATTTTAGTTTTTTTAATTGGTCAAGTTTTTTTGCATGAAAAAATTTAGGTTTTAATACCTAAATCCCTAAGAATAATAGTTGTAAAAGTAAAGATGGAAATATCGAACCATATATCAGAAAAATAATACCCACCTTGAAAAATATGGTTTATCAAAACTGGACTGAGTGCGTTTTGGAAGAACACTCTTCAAATGGTTTGTCACCGAGGGTGGGCTGGTCGTACAGGGAATAGCCAAGGCCTACTCACTCTTCAGAGAGGTAGATCGAATGCAGCCTATCCTTCAGGGAGGTGATGTAATCTTCGCTCAGCTTCTTCTCGAATGACTTGTTGATCAGGGCAACGAGGCGATCAAAGTCAATATCATCAAGGCTGGTGTACCTGAGGGAAGCTTCGACAAATTAGCTCAGGTGTGCAGATAGGTCCCATGAATCTGACTGAGGACAACCGTATGAGGAGAACACATACGACCACTACGAGAACGTCAACGCCATACTCAACACCATGCTTCGCTTCAAATAAAATCTTCAGATTCTCAGCGTGAAGAGGAAGCAGGCCGGCGTGGAAAAATACATGCCTGTGAATGGGGTCTCCGTTTTTAAACAGGGTGCCCGATCCTACGGAAATAACACAAAACAAACATCAAACCGTGAATGTCAAACTGTCATTTTACATTTCGTCATCGCCATTCGTGATCGCGAACGGTGCTTCTTTGGCAGAACGGCTGTGTCCAATACAATAAATGATCACTCTTGCAGCAGCAATACCAAAACTGGAACCAATCATAAATATGTAATGTGCAAGAGATTAACATATTAGATGAACATATTAGAGCAGCCCAATGCAGTATGCAGTGCGCATCACTGACAGTCTACGTGTTGCATGGCAGCTGCCGCCATTGGTGTGTGAATGTGTGTGTGAACGGGTGAGTGAGAGGCCATTGTAAAGCGCTTTGGATAAAGGCGCTATATAAGTGCAGTCCATTTACGTGTTCAGGCACACGTAAACTATAATACACACTCACCTGCTCAGCAATAAGTGTGTACATACTTGAGTAGGTGAGCCAAGGCCGACATTGTGAGGTCCGTGAGTGTATCTTTTCTAATCGGGATGTCTATTTTTAAAACTGCTGCCTTCTGACCTACCAGTATTTTCTCAAAATACCCTTCCACATGTGCTGCAGTATTAGCTTACGCATAATACACATATCTGCTGCGGATATGGGTAGAGCTCACATAGCCCTGTGTGACACGGAATATGAGAATTATTCAAAATGAAATCCTAAACAGTCGCTATGGTCATTATCGTTATAATCTCCATTAAACGATTTGACTGCAGTGTGATTCTGCGTGTAGTTCTTTTTTTGCTGTAAATTGTTTACAGGAGTCAGAATGTGTTCCGTTTGTAACGCCGTGAGTCTGTGCACTCAATATAATATACTTTCCAAGACAAAATAAAGGCTATTCTATTAAACTCATTTATATCAAAAGATAAGCTTTTTACAAACTTTATTCCAAGTTTTCCCCCAAAAATGTTTTTTTTAAAATACAATACCGCCACACTGTGAGCTCCACACTGCCCACCAATACCCCCCCTCTTTTCCACATGACAGACACATGTGGTCTCGACTGGCAGTGCGAGTGATGTGGAGCTCATGGTGGTATTGGCGGGCGGTGAGGAGCTCATGGCGGTATTGGCGGGCGGTGTGGAGCTCACGGCGGTATTGACGGGCGGTGTTGAGCTCACGGCGGTATTGGTGGGCGGTGTTGAGCTCACGGCGGTATTGGCGGGCGGTGTGGAGCTCACGGCGGTATTGGCGGGCGGTGTGGAGCTCACGGCAGTATTGGCGGGCGCTGTGGAGCTCACGGCGGTATTGGCGGGTGGTGTGGCACTCACGGCGGTATTGGCGGGTGATGTGGCACTCACGTCGGTATTGGCGGGTGATGTGGCACTCACGGCGGTATTGGCGGGTGATGTGGCACTCACGGAGGTATTGGCGGGTGGTGTGGAGCTCACGGCGGTATTTGCGGGAGGTGTGGAGCTCACGGCGGTATTTGCGGGAGGTGTGGAGCTCACGGCGGTATTTGCGGGAGGTGTGGAGCTCACGGCGGTATTGGCGGGTGGTGTGGCGCTCACGGCGGTATTGGCGGGTGATGTGGCACTCACGGCGGTATTGGCAGGCGGTGTGGAGCTCACGGCGGTATTTGCGGGAGGTGTGGAGCTCACGGTGGTATTTGCGGGAGGTGTGGAGCTTACGGCGGTATTGGCGGGAGGTGTGGAGCTCACGGCGGTATTTGCGGGAGGTGTGGAGCTCACGGCGGTATTGGCGGGTGCTGTGGAGCTCACGGCGGTATTTGCGGGAGGTGTGGAGCTTACGGCGGTATTGGCGGGAGGTGTGGAGCTCACGGCGGTATTTGCGGGAGGTGTGGAGCTCACGGCGGTATTGGCGGGAGGTGTGGAGCTCACGGCGGTATTGGCGGGTGCTGTGGAGCCCACGGCGGTATTGGCGGGTGGTGTGGCACTCACGGCGGTATTTGCGGGAGGTGTGGCACTCACGGCGGTATTGGCGGGAGGTGTGGCACTCACGGCGGTATTGGCGGGTGCTGTGGAGCTCACGGCGGTATTTGCGGGAGGTGTGGAGCTCACGGCGGTATTGGCGGGAGGTGTGAAGCTCACGGCAGTATTTGCGGGAGGTGTGGAGCTCACGGCAGTATTGGCGGGCGGTGTGGAGCTCACGGCGGTATTTGCGGGAGGTGTGGAGCTCACGGCAGTATTTGCGGGCTCGCACTCACCCTTGTGGCTGAAGAGTTCAGTCAGCAGCGTGTTGGCGGAGGTGATGACGGCAGAGGACTCGCAGGGCAGCTGGTTGAGGAGACCGTCGATGGCGGCTACCCGCTGGCGCTCTGCGGCGCTCAGCCACGTCGCCCGTGACAACATGGGCATGTCTGAGGGCAGGGACACCTGCTCCAGAACCTGGAAGAATGAAAGAATTTAGTCATTTTTATAAACTTTCCTTCTTTAAATTCATATTCATATGGTCAACACCACTTGGTAAACATCTCATTTCAGTCGGAAGAAAAGAAAAAAAATTGAAAACGGTTCAAAAATGACACGATTGCGGTCTTATGAAGACGGAAGGAGAAAAGTGTTGCATGCAGGTGTAAGATACAGGTGCCATGTGCACGCAGGTGTAAGATGAGTCTCTGCATTTGCTTTACTTTTTGAATGCAATTCGAAATTGGAAACAAAAAGAAAAAAAACAGGAAACTCGTTTTCAAAAACTACTGCAAAGGGAAAGTGGGTATGGTAGGGACTAGGGAGAGACGCTGGCAGCAAGGGAATGGTTCAGACAGCAGATTACATCACACAGGTCAGGATCAGTCAACATTCGTCTCTACTGTGACTGATAAGACAGTGTTGCAGTCATAAACACACCTCGGCCTGTTCACTTTGGTGACCACTGAACTCGATATTTACCCTTAACTTTGTGAGTCAAAGTTGAGTACAAATGTAAGCGTGTCTCAGTGGGGTAGCCTGTAAGCACCTTCTGCGTGCTCATTACGAGCCGCGACGTCCGGCCGTGCGACCATGTCTCACCCTCTCTCTCTCGCTCCCATGCTTCCTGTCTCTCTACACTGTGCAGTCCAATAAAGCTCAGTACAAATGTTGATCCAATCCAGGCCTAATGCTTCTTTCTTCAGTAAGACCCGTCTCAGGACGAGAGAGAAGTCGGAGAGAAACCCACCCCGTGGTTCTGGTTCCGTAGGCCCCCCCAGCTGTTGAGGAACATCACTTTGAGGGGCTGCAGGACCTTGGCGATGGCGGCGGTGACGTCAACCGAGTCCAGAACCACCGAGTGTCCGGTCGTGCTGCGGCCCACGGGGCAGACCAGGGGAATGGCCCCACAGTCCAGACTCCACTGGAGCAGACCTGTGTCCACCGAGATGGAGGGTCTACGGGTGTCCGGCAGGATGGAGGGTCCACTGCTGTCCGGCAGGATGGAGGGTCCACTGCTGTCCGGACTAGAAAAACAAGGCGGTCAGGCCACTCATGCGCACTGCAGTTACCCCTCTTTCTTCCTAGCGACACTCTTAATAAACAGAGATATCTGGCTGGTTTGGTTCGTAAGGAAATGCTATCCCCTCTGTGGGACACGCCGTGAGGTAATTAGGCAGCCATATTAGGCAGCCATTTTACTGCTGACACACAAACAACCGTTACATTCAATTAAATCAATTAATTAATTAAAACACGTTTCGTTTTTATTTAAGCCAGAATTTCCAGTCTCTTCAGAACTCCCTGTAAACACCGAGCAGCAAAATGAAGTCTTTGCTTCTAAAGCTTTTCCCCGACATGTTTTTTTGCTTCTTCAACAACATTCTAAAGTGGTTAAGACTTGAACAACACTTAACAAATGACCGCTCACCAACGTTATGTTTTACATACACATTGTCCTGCAGCTCGTCTGAAATCATTTTTAAGCGGTAAAACTCGTTCAGGTGAGCCTTACCTGGAGGCCGCGGGCGGGTCCCGGACGAGGAGAAGGACCTCGGCGCTGAAGAAAGGCATGACGCTGGCCGAGTTGTTCTGCAGAACCTCGGTGAGTACCTGGCAGTACTGGACTACGCTGGACCTGGAGTCGAGGATATCATCCTCCTCTGACTGTGACAGCCCCATCACCACTACAGGTTTCATGTCCATCCGCTGCAGAAAAGAGAGCCCAAAACCCAGGCGTTGCACCATCTCCCGGCTCTCGAATACGGACTGATCAACCTAGGAATTAAGAAGGAAGAATACAATCTGTTAAACACTTTCGATCATCAAATCCATCACTAAACACTTTCGATTCGATACCAATCACATTTTCTTCTTTTGCTTTCAACAATAATCCTCTGTGGACCCAAGCACAAACATTTCAGACCAGGGGGATAATTTCACAAAGCAGGATTACCGAGTTAGCTGGATAACTGCACTGAGTAAAACCCGGAGCCCACCCAAATCTGGAACATGGACTGAAGTAAAAAGAGCGGTCAGTTCCGGGTTTTACTCAGTGCAGTTATCCAGCTAACTCTGTAATCCTGCTTTGTGAAATACCCCCCAGGGCTCATATTATTCCTAAAACAGTTTAGAGTAGGTGGGGCTGATCTGGGATCAGTTGTGCCTTTTAACTCATAATGGATGGAGTTAGGCTGTGAACCAAAAAAAACTGATCCGAGATCAGTACTCCTACTGAGACTTTACCAATATGGCCCCAAGAATTCGTCTCTCAAGATGACTTAGGTTTGAGGCCCCATATAAACCTTCTCTAATGCAAAACCATTTAATTGTTAAACAAATAACATCGTACTAAATTCCCACAGTTTAACATAGGTGTCTTGGTCAATTAGTTTTATATTCATTCAGTCCATTTAGTTTGTTACATAGCAATATGTGCCTTATAATATAATTTAATCAGAAATAACCAAACTGCTGACAGATCACTTTGCCACGTCTCGCATGCATAACAACCGCATAGACTAATTTGAGTTTTAATTGGTCTGTATCTACCATCTATAGTTACTGTACATCAGACAAATTATCAATACAACTACAATCTGTATTTGCAAGTCACTCACAGTAGCGATGGTAAGTTACCCATCTTCAATAGCTGGACCGTCATCACCATTTTTGTGTACCTGCTCGTGAAGCAGCTTGGTTTTAGCAAAGCCCATAGAGAGAGATACTACACAATCTCTGGTTTCAGCTAACGTTAGTTCCATCATGTTTAGCCAGAGAGCTTTTGCACAGAACTAAGTGGGAAAGCCATAACGTAACTCGGTCATTAACAACCGTGTTAGACAATCCATAAATACGACAAAATATGACACGACTATAACGTTTACGGTCTTTAAATGAAGTTAACGGACGAGCAAGCACGCTAACTGAATCACTTCTGTGCGAAGTCGGCCTGATGAACTCACCTCAATAACCGCAAAAGCAGGAGATTGCGAAACATTTGCCTTCTGGAATTGCGTTAGCCAGTAGCGAGCCTCCCGCGGGTCGCCGCCGATCTCATTGAGAAATGCCTTCACGTCCCGGTAAATGAGTGTGCGGGTCGACAGTGCGTGACGGTCGGCTGCGGTCAGAGAGCCGTGCGCGTCCGGCTGGGCCACATAAGCCGGGATTTTGCTCCGATGACCGGCGTCGCTGCGAGAGCCCATGTGCCGCTGTAACTCCGGGAACATCCGTCGACTGCTATTCTGGATCAGCGCTGAAGGTTTAGACAGAAATCGACCAGCAATGATCAGTGCTTTACGGCTGGAGGTGCCAGTGTTGACTTTTGCCATGTTCTCTTTGAGTTTCCCGTTACTGGTGTTACGTTTAGCTCACAGGTGCATAACGGAATCGGACGTTACCAATAAAAGAGTGTGAACTTACATGTAGTAGCCTAGCCTAGGTCCACTAGCAAAGGCGTGGTTAACACGGCTGGGGGAAGGGGGTCGTCTACGATTGGCAACGTTTTTTGTTCAGACAGCGGACTCCACCTGCCTGGCCCCACAAATGACTATGGAGGCTGTCTAAACATTGAATACAACTTTTTAAATAAATTGGCTGAAACTATTTTTGAGAAACCCCATGTCTAAATTGAATGCCATTCCTTCTTATATATTTTCCAAGATAGGCTAGGTGGCTTAAAGTTTAGTTTAGTTTGTAATTGTAATATTTCAAATATCCCCATCAAATTTTCACAGGCAAATGTTATTGTCTTGGTCTCTCGTGTTTAAACTTCTCCCCACACAAAGTTACCTATAGGCTAATTGTATTTATTTATTTTTTTACAAAATTTAAAAACGATAGGCTATTGAGGAGCTGTGAGGTGAATTCTGAAACGGTTGTGCGACTGTTTTGGTTTTGTATTCATACTGCAAAATTTTGACTGACATTCTTGACTATTAAAGTTAAATTTTTTGATTACTTTTCTTTTACCTTAAAGAATATATTCTTGGGTTCTGTGACTAGGCTCTAGGAGTATAAAAATAAGTATTATACGATTCATCTTATTTCACCAAATTTCCTATACATAAGTGTAAATTCAGTAACTCTAAACCCTTCTTTCCGGTATTGAAAGATGAGCTCAAACGATATTTGGATACAGTTAAGTTTTCTAAAAATGCTAAGAATGTAAGAATGGTGTTGTTACATCTTGTGATCCACGGGGTCTAATGCATACTTACGTATGGCCCCTCTTATTTTGTAATGTGCCTTTTATTTGTGTTATGTCACGTGTACCCCATGGCTTAATTATGCATCTTATTGTCATGTATTATTTGTACATTTGTTTAATAAAAATTTGTGTTAAAAAAAATTGAAGAAGGAAAATCACTTCATGACCCAATTTTTATAGGCAGGTTCCAGTCTTATGAGATTTTGTTACACCAATAATAATAATGAGGAAATATTATTATTTTAGGCAGTGGTCTAACATGAGCATTGTAAGGGGTGTCATTAGCCTACGTAAATAAAGCCATAAGCATATGGTACATATTTTCCCCCCAAAAAATGTGTAGCCTATGTTTTAAACAGAATTTTAAAGCATCAGTGTGTTAACTGACAATGTCAAATGTTTTCGTGACAGAAAGGTTTTAGTCCCTTTCAGATTTTACTATCACTGCGATATCCCTGTTACCTAATGCACTAATGTCGAGGTGGACAAACGACAGTTAAAACTTGATAGCTAGCCTTTCCTATAGCTTTTACATTAAACATTCATATCCACCCTCAAGCCTCATTAGTAAAATCCCAAATTCAGAGTTGCAAGGATTCAGCATTGCACTAATCTGTGCCACGAGAAAACCATTAGGACTGTATTCATACAGTATTTATGTATTTATTGTTCAACCTTGCGGAACAACTGACTAAAAATTAATGCATGTGTGTCTAACCCACGTAAACTCTTTTCCACCTTCTCTTCCCTGCTGATCCCTCCTCCACCCTCCTCCACCCTCCTCCACCCCCCTCACCCTCTTCCCTCTCTACAGATGACCTGATCCACTTTGAGGAGAAGGTAGCCAAGATCCGAAACTCCTTCACGCATCCGGTGACGCCCCAAATCCCCCTAAATGAACCCACAGCTACACTTCTGTCCTTTAAGACTCTAGAGGATACAGATGTACTCCAACACCAGCGTGTAACCACCTGCCCACTGGACCCCATCCCTTCAGCAGTCCTCCAGTCTATATCCGGTGAGGTCCTTCCATATCTGTCCTCCATTATTAACACCTCCTTAACCTGTGGCTATGTTCCTGTTGTTTTCAAAACTGCCCATGTTACCCCACTCCTTAAGAAACCTAGCTTGGACCCCTCTGATGTCAGAAATTACCGTCCTGTCTCTCCTGCCCTTCCTGTCAAAAGCTCTTGAACGAGCTGCCCTTAACCAACTGTCTGTTTTTCTCCACCAGAACAACCTGCTCGACCCTCATCAGTCCGGTTTCAGAACCGGGCACTCTACTGAAACTGCGCTCCTGGCTGTGACCGAGGCATTCGCCACTGCTAGAGCCTCCTCCCTCTCCTCTGTTCTGATTCTCCTTGACCTGTCTGCAGCGTTTGATACGGTCAACCACAAACTCCTGATCTCCACACTGGCTGAGATGGGCATCTCTGGAAATGCTCTCTCTTGGTTTACATCTTATCTCACAGATAGATCCTACCAAGTCTCCTGGAAGGGCTCCGTCTCTGCACCTCATCCACTTTCTACAGGAGTCCCGCAGGGATCTGTACTGGGTCCTCTGCTGTTCTCCATTTATACTAAGTCTCTTGGTCTGGTTATTAATTCACATGGCTTCTCTTACCATTGTTATGCTGATGACACTCAACTCTTCCTCTCTTTCCCTCCCTCTACCCCACAGATTAAAGAGAGGATATCTGCTTGCCTGCATGGCTGACATCTCTGAGTGGATGTCTAGCCATCACCTGAAGCTCAACCTCGAGAGACTGAAGCTGCTTTATGCCCATAAAGATACTCCCCCTTATAGACCCTGTCCATCTGTGTAGACAGAAACGTAGTGACCGCCTCCCGCTCTGCAAGAAAACTGGGGGTGGTCTTGACGACCAGCTGGACTTCACTTCAAAATCAGTGCAACGGCACGGCGGTCCCCAGTTCCTCCTGTACAACATCAGGAGGATTCGGGCCGTACTGACCCCACCTACTCCGCTCAGCTCCTTGTCCAGACTATGGCCACCTCACGTCTGGACTACTGCAACTCCCTTCTCGCAAGCCTACCAGCCTGCACCATTCTGCCCCTATAACTGGTCCAGAAGGCAGCTGCTCGGCTTGTGTTCAACCACCCAAAGTTTTTACACGTCACCCCCCTGCTGAGGTCACTCCACTGGCTGCCAGTTGTGGACAGGATCAGGTTAAAAGTTCTGACCCTGGCCTACTCTGCAGCCAAAAGGTCAGGCCCCTCCTACCTAAAAACCTTGATCCAGCACTACGCTCCTGCGCGACCACTTGGGCGACTTGCACTTCCCTCCCTCCGTGTTAACGGCTCTCGCTCATCCCGACTGCAGAGTTTCTCCACCCTAGCACCCCAGCGGTGGAACGAACTCCCCACTCGCTGCGCTCAGCTGAAACGCTGTCCGTTTTCCGTCGTGGTCTGAAAACGCACTTTTTCAGACTCCACCTTGACTAACTACCTATATAGGGCTAGTACGTACTTCCTGTTTATTTTTTATTTTCTATTTGTGTTTTTTGCTTAATAGTTAAGAATGTATAGCCGACTGTATTCTATGTTCATTACTAGGGAGAGCTCCTACTTTGTGAGAAAGTTGTGCTTTGTCAGATTTGCTTTATAGTTGTGTCAATGACCTTCAATATGCACTTATTGTATGTCGTTTGGATAAAAGCATCTGCCAAATAACTGTAATGTAATGTAATGTAATGTAAAAAGAGCTGAAGAGCACAAAATAAATTTTGAAGTCGAGAATTGAGAGTCTGAGACAGATGAAGATGGAAAATAATGTGTTTAGTAGTATTAAAAACTGAAATATGAGCACAAAAGGTTGGTAGTAAGAATTACAACGGAAACACATTTGCCTTTATTGACAACAGCAAACATATTTGCAGCGCCCAAGAATATAGTAAGAATTTTAAGAATCTGTCACCGTGACTACAGAATTAAAACCAAACTATGCTGGGTGTGTTTACATGCACACTAATACATCGATCTTACCCCGATTATGTGCAATACTCCGATTATTGATATAGTCATGTAAACGGCTTTATCTGATAGTTTTTATCGGTGTAAGGTAATGATCATCGTATTCAAAACCCAATTAAGGCACCTAGATTTTTGCCCAATCTTTAGATTTTTTGGTCTTACTCCCATTTCTTTTTGAAAAGGCACGTCAGTCAGAAGTCAAAGAAGTCGGATGAAAACAAGCAAGTACAACGCTTCCGTTGAGCCGATTGGAAACAATCACTTAAACGTGGATATTGGAATAATCACTTATATTCATGTTGATACAACAGTTAGTTTGTATATTTTACCAGTGTCTAACTGGATTAAATCTCAGTCTACCAGCCCAAGTCAGCATTGTTACAGGAAAGAAATCCATTCTTACTCATTCTTACACTTGTCCAGACGAACATATATGAGGAGGTCAGGGTGTGTGTGTTTGTGCCCCGCCTGCTATGTGAAAAGGGCTGTATTACAGATGATCCATAGTGATCCTATGTGTTGATCACATTTAAATGTACACAGTAAAATTTTCAGTGTTAAACCAACTCTTACTCTGGCCAGAGTGGACCCATGAGTCAGATTTGACCATTTGTAACAAGATTACACCAAACATCTCAGAACCTTATAATACTGGTAGGAATCGGTAGAAACGGGTTAGATAAGCATCCCAGGAACTTTTTATAGGAATATCATTACATCTTTGATTAAAATGCTAATTGATGGCATCCAAATTTGCCATGTTCACTGGGTAGGATTCAGACCAAGAGGATGAAAAGCCTGAGCCAATCTCTTTCACTGAGTAGTAATGAACCTAATTAAAGCTAATTAACCTGTTTATTGACACATTCTAGTATGTCCTCCTTTCCTCCACGCCAAATGTATTCTAGTGGACAGTCAAACAGCGGCATCTAGTGGCCAGAAACAGGTACTACCCTAGTAGATAATGGACCGAAATGGACATATTTCAATGCCTCATTACTCAGTCAGGACAGGGGAAAATAAGCATCCACATATTTTCAGGAAATGTATTAGAAAGGTTGAAGAAGGTATGCTCAAAAATGTTTCTCCCTAAAACCTCAGAGAACTTGTACTACATAGTGGTCGTGGGGGGTGGGCCTGCAGTCGGGTTTGGATGAATTTTGAACATTTATTTGGATTCCCCACGTTTGAATCTGTACCTGGGAAAAGCTTGGTACACAACAATATTGACAGAATTTTATCTGAATCCTACCCAGTGAACATGGCAAATTTGGATGCCATCAATTAGAATTTTACGCAAAGACGTAATGATATTCCTATAAAATAAAGTTCCTGGGACGCTTATCTCACCTGTTTCTACCAGTATTATAAGGTTGAGACATATGGTGTAATCCTGTTACAAACGGTAAAATCTGACTCTCATATAAATTCCGCAAGAGTTGATTTAACACTGGACATTTTACTATGTAGAGAAACATTTGCACGGCCTGACATGAGAGCAGAATATTCCACAGTCCGGAGTCACAATTAAGCGCTGAATAAAAGATGCAGTAAGGGTTTGTTTGGTTGCCTTATTCCTGGGATTGTCAATGCGGATTGTGTGACCGCCCCCCCCCCCCCAAATATCCTTAGGGTCTCCCCCCCGACCAATCACTTCTCCTGAAAGTCCGACTCGGACTCAGAGTCGCGGCCCTTCTTGCGTTTGTGTTCCGCCATGATGATGGCGGCCACCACGGTGACCAGCACGGTGATGGTGATGACGAGGACGGTGGCGGTCTCGGCCACGCACAGCTGGCTGTCCACCCTGGCCAGCGGCTCGTTGAACAGCTGGGCGGGCTCGCCGCAGGTGACGTTCCCGTAGTCGTCCACGTGTAGGTGCCGCACGCTCCGCAGCTTGCTGAAGACGCGGTGCAGGTCGCAGTCGCAGCTCCAGGGGTTGCCGGAGAGCCGCAGGTGGGTGCCGGCCGTCTGCAGGTTGAGGAACGTCTCGAACTTGAGCCGTCTCAGCCGGTTTCTCTCCAGGCTCAGCAGGGACAGGCGTCGGAGCGACGCCAGGGCCTCCGTCTCGATCTCGGTGACGTTGTTGTCGCCTAGCAACAGCACCTCCAGGCTCAGCAGCATGGCCAGCGTACCGTCCTGCACCGTCACCAGCTGGTTGCCCTGGAGATAGAGGTGGCGAAGACGAGCGAGCCCCCAGAGCGCGCGCGGCGCCACGGTCCGGACGCGGTTGCGGCTGAGGTCCAGCTTTTCCAGGTTTTCCAGGTTGTCCAGGCTGGGAGGCTCCAGGCGCTCCAGGTCGTTGCCGTCCAGCCGGAGTTCCCGCAGAGCGGTCAGGCACCGGGAGAAGTCCGGCGGGAGATGGCGCAGCTTGTTGCCGCTCATGTCGAGCTTCTGCAGGAAGGACAGGTGGCAGAGTGCCTGGAACAGCAGCACAAGGAGGTGAGGAGGAGGTGAGGAGGTTACGCTACATCTTCACATCTCAGGGGCAAAAGCATAAAAGGCTAAGGAACTGGCCTTGTAACTGAAAGGTTGCAGGTTCGATTCCCAGGTAGGACACTGCCGGTGTACCATTGAGCTAAAGGTACTTAACCTGCATTGCATCAGTATATAACCAGCTGTATAAATTGATACTATGTAAAAATGCAAAAAAGCTCAGAAAGCCAGATAAATGCCCATAATGTGACATACTGTAAAAGGTGACATACTGTAAAAGGTGACATACTGTAAAAGGTGACATACTGTAAAACTGACAAACCTATACACTTACACAGCCCTCTTACCATACAGTTGTGTCGGTTGTGGCTGCACAAAACAGCAACCAGAATTTGTAAGGAAAAGCAATATTATGTGAATAGAAGAAACACCACATGGCATAGTCCGTGATTACTTAGTCCAGGGGTAGACTCTTAAACCAGCAGACTCTGCGGCTCTCTAGGACCAGGGTTGCCTACCCCTGACTTAGTCATTTACACAAGAAATAGATTTTTCTGAGTGCACTCATACCAGTTTTCCTAATCTTCACAATATTGCCACAAAAATGATAAAATTAGCCAAACCAAATGTTTAATGTGCAATGTGCTTGCTTCCAAGTAAGTCGGCGCTAACATGTGGGAGAGACACGTAAATGCATGATGGTTGAAACATGGCTTCCCAAGACCACAATGTGGGCAAGCCCTGACCAGTTTGGCCACGCCCCACATTACCTTGTTGTGTAGGAGCCGGAGTCCATTGTTAGACAGCACCAGGACCCTGAGGGACCACAGGCTGTCAAAAGAGCCGGCTCGCAGTTCCACCAGGTTGTTGGCACCGAGATCCAGAAACCAGGCGCTGTGTGGCAGGCCCTGGGGAACCCAAGTAAAGCTTTTGTTGTGGCAGTTCACCAGGCCCGAAGACTCGTAGCACGAGCAGTTGGCAGGGCACTCTTTGGAGCCCCTGGCCAGAGAGGGGCTGAAGAACATAAGGGCGAGAACGCTGAGCATCTTTTGAGGAACACAACCAACTATCGGGGAGACCCCCTGCTGCATTTCACTGCAAGCTGGGCGGGGAGGGGGGGGTTACGGTGAGCCCACCTTCACTGGAGAAGATTTGTCCTCTGGAATGGACGTCTGCAAAAAAAAAAAAACATAAATACATAAATATACATGTCATGAAAGTTTAGTTCCTCACCACAAAACAAACCGAGTACAGTGACAGGCCATTTTAGAAAACTGTGGGAAGACTAGTTCTAGAGCCAGGTGGGTTACTGTGCAAGAGAGGGGAAGAGCGACAGAATTCCAGCGATGCAAACGGATTTTGTAAAAACACAGATCGGAGCAACGGGAGAAGCAGGTCATTGGTGGATGTGGCACACTCTCACACCGTTGCACTGAGGTGTAAAATCCAGGGGTCAGAGAGTAAAAGTCCCGCCATGTTTTTCTTCCACCCATGAACTCAGCCAGCTGATTTCACTAATTAGTTCTACCTTGTGGCCGAATACATGTGCCAATTAGCAAATACAGGTGCTTGTAATAGAATACTGGGGAGTGCCTTTACTTTCTGAACCTGGATTTCCACCTCTGCAGTTGCTGCCGAAGGCCAATTGCTGAGAGAGGACAGTGGACAGCGATAGCATTAAAGAGCACACAAACTGAGCACGCACCCACTGTCACGTGCACGGGCTAGCGACGGCTTTGCGCGAACTGAACACGCACCCACTGACACACGCACGGGCTAGCGACGGCTTTGCGCGAACTGAACACTCGCCCACTGACACACGCACGGGCTAGCGACGGCTTTGCGCGAACTGAACACAAACCCACTGACACACGCACGGGCTAGCGACGGCTTTGCGCGAACTGACCACGCGCCCACTGACACGCGGAGGGACTTCTCCGTTTTAATTTGGTGCAGATTTTGGTTTCATAAATGCAACGACATTTCTTTCTTATTTTCTTGTTCAGTTATTGCTCTGTGCAGAAACAACAGTTCTACTGTGATGCGTCTGAAAAGTAGCTATTCCAAAAGTTTATTCCAAAACAAAACTCACACTTGTCTAAATTGCAGCATAATTACCTTTGTGAGCCAGTTAGAAGTACTTTTATCAGCTTTGCTCACTTCAACTGAAATTATGAAAACAACACGAAAATCTTCAAACTAACTGGCTCCATAAATAACCCGAGACTAGACCTAAGGCATCACATATTAATAGAACTGCAGTAAATCACAATTAGAAAGTTCACACTCTTACGAAATGAAGACAAGTTTTCCATGCTGCGGGGCACATTAATTAATTGTGAATTAAAATAGCTCATTAGTAATAAGTGTTTTTATACAGCATGCCAATGTAAGTATTTGACATTTAAAACTTTTATACATTTTGTACTAGATTAATCAGTTTTGCTGGGCCTACTCGTTAATTATAGAATTAAAATTTCATTAACAGAGTTAAAGACATAATTAATGGCTTGGAGGCCTTTTGGAAGACTTTAGTTTTCATAATTTTCTTACACAATTCGTCCAGTCTATTATGCCAAATTAAATAGCAACCGAAAAAATATCGGCTACAGATAGGCTAAAACGAAAGCCGAAGCAGAAGGATTAAGCAAAAGTACTAATTTAAATTGTATTGGATAACTTGGATTTGTCTTAACTCTTTGTAAATTTAAATGAAAGGCTAGCTACAAAACGATAGACTTTATCTAATTTTAAGTACACCAACACCATTATTCGAATGTAACAACAAAGATGGTTGCCAATTGTAATTTAGGGGTGCTTCCCAATACTCAAAAAATGCACCCTCCTTTCCGCCACTACCACCTCCTCTCCTCCGTGCCCCGGAAACGGATCCAGTGTCTTCATCTAATGTTGCTGATTACATCTTAATGCGTATTAATGGTTACATATTAATTAATGTCTCGACGCAAACCGCAAAGTCAGGTACATTATACAGTGAGCACCATAATTAATTGGACAGTGACACATTTTTTGTTATTTTGGTTATGTACTCCAGCACTTTGAGTTTGAAAGAATACAATACAATGAGGTTGAAGTGATGATTTAAGGCTTGTTTCGTATGTCAGATCCTTGATGACTTGGAGCCATTTAGCCAACCATGTGTTCCATACTGTTCCAGTGTAATTTACAGCTAAATCTAGTCACACCCCCCAATTTCCATAGAGATCCATTCAAATGCAGAGAGGTTATAGTATTGCTTTTATCGATTTACAACTTCAGTGTCATTGTATCCTTTCAAACTCAAAACCGAGTACAGAACCAAAGTAACAAAAAATGTGTCACTGTCCAAAGAATTATGGTGCTTACTGTATAGTACTGTACATGCAATACTACTCGAAACGTTCAAAAACGTTTTGCACACTTCCGGGTAGGAGAGGAGTGGTAGTGAGTGAGTGGAGGAAAGGAGGTGGGGAGTGAAGAATATTGGTAGGCTATTGTGAGTTATATTAATAACCCCTTACCTTGCAATGTCCATCGTCGTGTTTTCTGTCTACAAACGCTGGAATTTATAACCAGTGAATCGATGTGCACGCTCCACTCAATTTTACATTTGGCTTTTGTCTGTCACTTAAAATCTTTAAAATATATTTTTTTAACTTAAAAAGGACGCAGGAACTGCCATCGCCTTGACACAAAACACCCTTAATGTGACATAAATGCGACGGAGATGGCCTACTCTTCTTTCTAAACATAACCCTGATTGTTTGGTAGGCTACATTCCGCCGTGTTTTTATAATCGGCCTGAAGTTTAGCGCACTGCTTAGTGTCAACGGACTCAACATTTTCATTCTTATCGGAAAAATATACTTACCCTTAAAGAACTGCCAAAGCGACTGGTTTTCAAATGCACGTTGAAGACAACCTAGTTGTAAGAGACCGCATCACAGTGTCCTCAGGTTAGAGATGTCTTCTGCCTCCAACTCTTCAGAATGGAAAAGCTGTGTTGACGGTGGAAGTGAAACAAGGATCGCTCACAGGTCTAAATAATAAATTAAATGTCACGTAGACCAGTAGATGCAAGGGGTATAATTTCTGAGCTGTCTGTACCCTTATTTTGCCGCTACGCCACGACAATGGAAAATCTCCCCCAGGTCACATACATTATTGAATAGGCTGACAATGCGACGCGCCTGTCCTGCATCTATGGCACGCGATCGAATAATGTGAATCACGTGTTACGTTTTGTTCGCAAGGAAAACAACTAATGTAGCTCGGCTAATTGACGCCGAGGGCGCTGCGCAAGTAGAATAGGTTGATCAAAGACGCATCAAATGTTCGTTTATGCCTGTTCATTATTTCAAGTTGTTCAATTATAGCCCAGTATAGTGAGTGCTTTGAAACCAAAACGTTGCAGGTTCGACTATCGCATGGGACAATGCAATAGACGACAACGAATTGCTTATGTCAGCTTCACAATTTGGACAGCGCAGTAATAGTCATTAGTTGCGCCCCGCCCACCCCCGATACAAATAAGAACCAACCCTTTTAGGACCGACGCAATTTGTAACTGTAGCTTCGCGCGCACTCATTCGGTGGCAACTTCGCAATTTCACAATCTATTGCGCCCTCTGGTGGTTAGATTTTTATTATTGTTTTTTGGTCTGAATGACACCTAGCCTATTTACATATGGGATACACAAACGCATATCATTTACATTAATTAATAATAATAAAACTAAACCAATGATTGGTGCAAAACAAACACCATGACCAATCATTGATCATGTTATTTGTTTTGCATGTGCTAAAAGGTTTTGCACATGCTAAATGTCTTAGTAAATCAGACCCTAAATAAATAAAATGCTACATTGTATTACAGTTGTAGTAATTACACAAAACCCCGTGTATACTGGTATCCGGTCAGTATGTCCCAAAAAAAACAACTTTAAAATACTATGTAGATTTACGGAGACAACTAGGTGTGCACTGACGTCCACCAGGGGGTGCAATGCATCCTCATAGCTCCGGGCCTGCGTTTTCCACAAAATTAAATTCACCCCCAATGCCTCATAATGTAGTTTATAAACACGCATGTTTTTTCTAAGAACAAGAGAAAGATATAAGGTGCATATATCGCTGATAATATATCAGAACTTGGCCGGGATGTTAAAAACGACAACTAACACACAATAAAACACACCAAAGGGGTTAAACCCAGATACACATTAGCCATTTTACCTATGGGCAACTTAACCGTTGTTGGCATAAAAATATAATTGCAAAAAGCATTGAATGTTCATAGCCAAAGGCTCATTTCCAACATATGGAACCAAAAGAATGGCCGTTTTCCAGTCGATCGGTTTTGCTTATTTCCCACTGCTATAGCTTTAGTATAAGGTTTGGTACCGGGAAACTGGGAAATTATTTCTCACGCATATACGGGGGATGATTACAAGTTCTCAGATACATTTTCTGTTCGTAAACTAAGTTTTTTTAATGAAAATGTACAAGTATGAACGCCTATGGTTTCTTTTGGTCTTAAAACATCCACGGGTAGGCTACTGCAGCAAAGATAGACGGCACGCGTTTCCAAATGGTTTATTATTGGCAAAGGTGAGAACCTGAATGTGCACCACGTGCTGTAGGCGATTGGTCATGAGTATTTGTTAGAAACGTTACTTCGTTTGAACCTTGAAACGTTTGAACATTGGTGTTGATAAACCCATATCCAAATGACAAAAAAAAAATCTATGCAGACCATGTGCTCGTTTTTTTATTTTTTATTTTCATGTTATTTAATTAAAAAAAATAAAAATAAAAATAAAAAAACATTGGGAAAGTAACCGACAGCAGTCTTGTTCTCATACCTCGGCTGTTTGGAATATATCGTGGTCGCTTCTCATATTACATATTACTTAAACCCACTGGCCAAGCCTTGATTAGGCTACAAGGTTCAAACATAAATATTTTTATGTTATGTTAAGTAGGCTACATTTTCTCCGCCAGAAAAAAATTATACCAGAGTGATTTATACAGAATGAGATTTCCATTGCGTATAAACAGCGTGCGACAGACATTTATACAGAATGAGATTTCCATTGCGTATAAACAGCGTCCGACAGACATTTATACAGAATGAGATTTCCATTGCGCAAAACAGCGTCCTATAGACATTTATACAGAATGAGATTCCCAACCGACATGAAGATTTGTTGTTTCGTCGCCTTTGCTTAAACCGGAATGCATCGAGTGAGTGGAAACAATTCACCTGCCTGGTGTACCGGTGTTGAAAGTATGCATCTAAGAGCAGAAAACAAAAAGGACACTAAAATGTGTTTAATACTTCAGTAAAAAGTGGTCCCGTCACGTAAGAGGTATTTGTAATGAATTAAGGACCGTTTTAAGGGAGGATAAGGTACCACGCGAGCAGGTTTTGTAGTCATTGTTCCCGACCCAGTCGATCCCCGCTGGCCTCCTTGCCTTCGTGGAGATCACGGAAGTAGCGCACTGTAGACGTTGCATACTACTTAATGTAAAACCAAAGCCACACCCAAGAACGGCAAGTAAAACACTCGCCACTCATCAACCAATGACAATGTAGCAAGAGGTTCTTTTGGGCAGAGGTTCAAAATAAAAACCAACAGATGTTCTTCAAAGGGGACAAAATAATAATAATAATAATAAAAAAGTAAAAATCAAGCATTAAAATTAGACAATCAAAAGAAAAAAATTACTAAAGAGATGTTTCTCAGAGTTTCTCAGAGATTCTCAGAGGACGGTGTAATTCCCCAACATTTCTTACACCTTCCTAGAAAAAAACAGTCCCAGGCCATCAGCAATAACCCATGTCATTTTCCTTTTTGAAGTGCAATTTCATGATGTCTGATCTCCTTATCCCTTGCACACTAACATGGGCATCCTTTTCCCCGCTAACATGGGCATCCTTTTCCCCGCTAACATGGGCATCCTTTTCCCCGCTAACATGGGCATCCTTTTCCCCGCTGAGTGTTCTAAAAAAAAAAAAGCTTTTAAAATTACAGTATTACCAGTCAGAATGTTTTTTGTTGTTGTCGTTACTTTTATTTTAGAAAATGTCCTCCGAATGCCTGTGGTGTTTTCAAGTCACATTTAATGTCAAAATACGGGCGCGAATGAAACAATGATACAGCAAAGTGGATAAAAAAAACAAAATAAAAAAAAAAAACGGTAAAATAAAATCTAACAGCGTTTTCTGACTTCTCTATTTCTCTCTTCATGAAGAAATATGGAATAGAGAGAAGTTGGATAAGGGGGCATGGGGGGGGGGGGGTTTGGGGTCACGGAAAGCCGGGTTGAGCAAACATTATGGTCGCCTTTTTCCCCCACCTTAAATTACCTTTATTTATAAAAAAAAATAAAAATAAAAATAAAAAAAAAGTCTAATTGGGAGAGTTTTACCTCTCCCTTCTTTATTTTCATGAATAATAATTTTATGTATTTTTTTTTTCTTTTCTTTTTTTCTCTTTTCGGTCACCTGGACCCGCGAGGCTCCTGGCCCTCCCCATGGCCTTGGGCAGGGAGGGGGAGGTACGCCGAGCCTCGTGTGGCAATGGAAACATACTGCCTCAGTGGCCTCCTCCGAGCCACGCCCCTCCGCAGGCTCATGAAGACAGAGTGGAGTCCTGTGTTTGCTGTGCTTGCGGCCGTGGCACCGACTTCAGGCTCTCCACATCTCGAAAATGTTTCTCCACCTGCCAGGGGAACGTGCGAGGGGGACAGATTAGCCCTCAACATGTCCCAAGTGACGTTACACGTGCAGAACTCTTACCTGATAACCTCAGTTTAAATGCCTAAAGGCTGATAGATGGTGGTTAAAAAATAAATAACTAAAGAAATATAAATTCTGCATTACATTCTGGGATGCAAAAAGGATTTAACCAATAAGAGGGTATAACTATACCACACAAAAAAAAAAAAAAATTATTTACTTATTTATAAGTAAATAATCATTGTACGCATTTACAAAACTATACAAGTTAAAACCAAACATTACAGTAACAGAGAGGATAAAAGTGCAGGGAGGGTCAGAGAGTCAAGTAAATTTTTTTCTAAGGCACATTTAAAATAAAAAATTCTAAATAAAAAAAACCTGCCATCCATCAGCCTTCAAAGTGAAAACCAAAAGGCTGTTACAGTAACAGACAGGAGAAAAGTGCCGAGGGCGGGATACGCTCCGTTACAGAGCGCCGAGGGCGGGATACGCTCCGTTACAGAGCGCCGAGGGCGGGATACGCTCCGTTACAGAGCGCCGAGGGCGGGATACGCTCCGTTACAGAGCGCCGAGGGCGGGATACGCTCCGTTACAGAGCGCCGAGGGCGGGATACGCTCCGTTACAGAGCGCCGAGGGCGGGATACGCTCCGTTACAGAGCGCCGAGGGCGGGATACGCTCCGTTACAGAGCGCCGAGGGCGGGATACGCTCCGTTACAGAGCGCCGTGGGCGGGATACGCTCCGTTACAGAGTGCCGAGGGTGGGATACGCTCCGTTACAGAGTGCCGAGGGCGGGATATACTCACTATTTTGCGTACGTGACTTAAAGCGCTTCCCTCTTTGCCTTTGCAGTTCTCGACCTGGTAAGGCGGCGAGATGACGACATCGTCCATCACCATTATATTCTTCTCCTGCCATTTACAGTCTTTGATGCTGCAGAGAAACACAGATGGGGGTGGGTTGGTTACACACGACGGATAAAGCACTATGTTGCCAACGTTTGCACACAGTAAACTGGGAAGAACACGGCTTTCACAGTTGATTACCGCTGTTCTTACCCTCACACAGAGAACCAGTTTAATAAATAAATAAAGTTTTAAAAAGTTGGGACAGCGCAGCTTCACGGAAGTCAAACGGGAGGAGCCATCATACTTTCACTAACGTGAGCCAATCACGGTGCTCTGCTGTGGCATGAAAATTATTTTCATTGGCTGAAACAAAGTCAGTGATTCAAATAAATTTGCTGTAGCGCCCCCCATTATGGGCCATGAAACTGCACTCTCTCCCAAAACCAGTAAATAGTGGAGCAGCCCCCGTGTGTCAAGCAGTCGCTCCCTATACCCGCCCCGTTTTGATTGTAGAAACAACACATCTACCACACTCAGGGCCTGATTTACTAAGGCCTTTAGTGCATGCAAAACCTGCTAGCACATGCAAAACCAGTAACACAACCAATGATTGGTGCAAAACTAATAACACAACCAATGGTCGGTGCAAAACAAATACCATGACCAATCACTGGTCATGTTATTGGTTTTGCATGTGCCAAAAAGCTTTGCACACGCTAAAGGTCTTAGTAAATGAAGCCTTCAATGCATTGAAACCAGGCAATGCAGGCGTACAGCGCAGAGCAAGTGAACTCACGTTTTATGTATAGTCAGAAAAAGCTGCTGGCCCTCCACCGACACTCCGGCGCTAATTGCATATGCTTGGGAGAGTTTGTCTTCCTTTTCTGATCGTGCTCGATTGGCAAGCTGTGGAGAGGATTGGGGAAGGGGGGCAGGGGGTTGAGGGTTTATGCATTTCCGCTGGTTCCCATTTTCAGCACAGTAGACACCAC
Source organism: Ilyophis sp. 1 JC-2022 (assembly GCA_022702515.1). Lineage (NCBI taxonomy): Eukaryota > Metazoa > Chordata > Actinopteri > Anguilliformes > Synaphobranchidae > Ilyophis > Ilyophis sp. 1 JC-2022. Next base: position 108,800,808 of record CM040394.1, read on the forward strand.
CAACAAGAAGCTCCACTTCCCAAAACTACCAAGCTGAAGATTAGGAAGCAGCAGCAGCAGCGAGATATAAAAACTCAAGCTACACACTTGCAGTTGAGTGGAAGAAAAGTAATCACTTATTGTTAAAGGTTTGGTTTAACACTTTCAGGTATGAGATCACAAATGTGATTAGAATGTTATTAACTTAGTGACCATATTCTGGATTTCAAAAAGAGGACCGGGTTAGACGGGCATTATGAACACAATACTAGGCTATTTTTCGTTTATATATGGTCTATGGAACAAGGAAATCCTAAACAGATTTTAGGAATTTAGAAATCCTGACCGGACGGATATTTTCGGTCGCAAAAAGAAGAAATGACCGGACGTCTTTTCACCCTACTTAACTGAACATTCTAATGCTGATGTAACAATCACTACTGGAAACTGAAAGCAACGGAGTTCTAGAACACACTTAGAATTTTGAAACATTCCAATAAACATACTCTTCAAAGGGATAAGGATGTCGCATTGGGTGAATGAGTAAGGAATGGGCGCGGTCCGTTTGCTCAGTCCCTCTCTGGAGTAAAAAAAGCTGAGGAACAGCTCCGCACAGTGGGGAGAGCGCCTTACCTTGCCAACATTCAGCGATGCTAGAGGAGGCGGAGTTTCAGTGCGATCGTTAATTATATCCACTTCTGAAACGTAGGCTAAATTAATCAGGACGACGTCGTTCAGGTTGGGCTTTCCGCTGGAGGGGGCGCATTCTGAGGAAGGCAGTCAAGGCAAGCAGCAGTCTGAGTGGATACAATGCAGCCAAACCAGTCATGAGCGGCCAGGGGACTACACCATCGGCAGAGCGGAGTGCTCAAACACTAGAGACAATGCGGTAGTACCCTTGTGACAGCATAAAAGCAGCGGTTAATTATGTCTTATACGAGCATGTGGAAAGGCTAGAGCAGGGGGCTCCCATGCTGTGGTTTGGGGAACCAGGGATTCTTCCACCAAAAAGAAAGATTATTCCCTTTAGAGGAATGTTGTTTATGCTTCACAAAACTTTTGACACTGATATTTTTACCTTATCAATATTTATGCCGTAATAAATGGCTACACACACACACGCCTTCATATTCAGGTGGAAAATAACCACAGCCCCCCCCCCCCCATTTTGAAGATGAGGTGCGGGCTCCACGGCCACAGTGCGTCCATTTTCAGGAACCTTGGGGTTGAAATGGAGTTGAGAAACCGCAGAAGGTTGTTCCATATAAGGAGTGGAAATCCTGCACACACGTTCACGCGGAGCGGCCATTCGCCATAGTCAGCCTATTCTTTCAGCTTGGTGTTCCCAGCCACGGGGGGTCTTTTGTGCGGGCTTCCGTGGACGTTGAGGACATTGTGTAGGTGCAATCAAAGGTGAAGAGCCTCCTGGACTTCCCCTCAGTGTGCAGAGCGGAGATGGGCCATTGTGTTGCTCGTAGCTTTCTTTCTATCAAGTTCTACGTTGGCTGACCTCAAAGCTTTGGGAACATGCTCGTCTGTCGCCAAGGAAACCATTCACGGGGTTATTTGTGGCCAACTGGGCAAAGTATTGCAACACAGCTTGCCTTTGAAGGAACAAATACATTTTTATTTTTTATTTTTATAAATCATTCCTGGAGGAAGCATTCCACTGAAAAAAAAGGTTTGCTTGCTTGGAAGAGGAGGTGAAATGGAGGATTTGCACTTAAATGTTAAATGTGTGGGACTGTGTGAAAAGCAAGGCGTGCCAGGCGGATGATAGCAGGTGTGGCCTGTGAAACCCAGAGAGAGCGAGAGAGCCTGCCGCGAGTTTATAACCACGGTCCTCACTGTCCGCAGACCGGAGATACGATTAGCTCGCAGAGCTAGAGGCAGATAGTCCCCAGCCAGCCGGGCCCAAGGAGCTGACGTCATCCTCCATAGCAGATGTTCACACGCAGGGGTCAATGCCACGGTATCTTACACTACACCTGCCAAGTCGGACGTGTTGCCAAGTCTACTTGCCCAAGCTACAAGCTTACTTGTGACCATGAACTGCATGAAAAGCCAAAACCTCTGTAATATTTCAGCTTATTCAAGTAAATAGTAGTGAGATTGTGACAGATGGCTACTCTGTGAAATGGCTTGTTATGTCACTGTGAAAGTGCTGATGTCACTGTGAAAGTGCTGATGTCACGGTTATGGCTAGAGAAGCACAAACCGTAAATGTTAACAAGGCTACTTGCTTTGTTTTCCCTACACACACACAATCATGCCAGAGAAAGTTGAATTTTATCTGTAATTTAACATGTATAACCCACACTGAACCACATTTCAGTTTTCACATTCCTATAAAGTTGCTGGAGTTATTTATTAAGCTCACTTTAATCTGTAGTCCCTGGACAGATCAAAACAGAAACTACTAGTCAATGTTACCCAAAACTAGCTAGCCAGCTTGATTAAAAATGTTATTTTGACCCAGTGGCCTAACTTTATACTGAAATAAAGTGAAATAAAAAGCATTCATGTTGTGCCTGTGCTGTATGCTAGTTTCACTTTAGTTTATCATTTTAACCTCATCCTTAAAAGTATTGAGATGCCATATGAACTAGCACGAGGCACCACTGAATTTGGACCGCTGTCTTCAGTTGCTTGCGGGTATGTACATTACTACATTGATGACGCTGCACGGCAACTTGGTTAAGAGACTTCTGTACCAGAGAGGCTAACACTACAAGTGTGTGCGCGCATTACATTACATTATAGGCATTAAGCAGACGCTCTTATCCAGAGCGACTTACACAACTTCTTACATTTTATCCATTCCTATACATCTGGATATAAACTGAAGCGATTCAGGTTAAGTACCTTTAGCTCAAGGGTACAACGGCAGTGTCCTACCTGGGAATCGAACCTGCAACCTTTCGGTTACAAGTCCAGTTCCTTAACCATTATACTACACTGCCGCCCCATGAGCAAAACAGCAGAGGGATGCTAATCAAAGTTAACTACTAGCGCTCTGACTGTACTAACGTTCCGATTCTATGATTGCTCAGCGGCTTTGTTAATCAACGTGACCTCTGCCTCATAACCTTTTTATCCTCCTTCTCACACACAAACACCAGAATCCGCAGGAACTGAATTGTGAATTAGCCCTAAATGGTCACTGGCCCAATGGGCTGAGCCGTTTTACTCGTCCCGGGAAAGTGGGCAAATGTTATCGTTTAATCATAATGTGCTCAATGACACCTGTGAACAGCTGCACTTGCCAGTGTGAAGTTCCTGAAATTACGCAAACCAATTTCCAATCGTTTTTCAACAAAAAATACCGCTTGTGCAAACACTTCACATGACCTTCAGTGTACCAGTGACCTTGACTGACCTTTAAACCAATAACAATAGCAGGTGTCAATATTGTGGCATTGTAATCACTTGGTGAGATCCACCACCTCAGTATCTTGATTCTGCACACAGCCTAGCTCACAAGAGAGTTCACATACACAATGAGGCCAATACAGGGGACATTGCTGTCCAAGTAATTTCACAGAACTAGGCGGGGTATTCCAACAAATACATTCTGGGGGAAATTTGACATTTTCCAGTGCATATCTGTCCCAAGGTCAAACGAGATCTTACATAAACCAAACATGGCGAGAATCAGAGGGACCCAATGAGCTCTTAGAATAATATTACACAATGCCATTTATTCAACCAGTGAAATTAATTCACTACTTGAATACACTTAGGCTCAGCACTGAACAAGCACACATCCTGTTTGAGTGGATATTGTCTATTTCTATCCCATTATTAAAGAGACGGACCCAGACTCAGCTGCATGCAATTCAGTGCCCTCCTGGGCGAGACAAACAGCCGTCTACCCATCAGTACAATCTGCATCTCCCCACTGTAAGGTTAAAATTGACTACAGGTGACTGACAGACAGACACCCGAAATGTCAATTCAAGGGTAACACGAGGACAGCATATTGTGCCGTTTCGGGAGTGAAAAGCTGATTCTAAAAAAAAAAAACAACAGCTGCTAAGAGCATTTGGAAAACTGGTGGATACCCAAACCGTGTAGCACGGAAAACGTTTATACAGGTCACGGCACTGACATTCACTACTTTAGTGTAAATATATGCACCACGTGCCAAATTTGCACTCGTTTCATAGTATTCAGTTCTCATTTAGTAGCATTTTAATCACACATCACTTTCTATTCATTCTTTTGGACTCTGCACCATGCAAAATGATGTAATTAGCCGTTAGCAGGCAATGCATTTCATACCGTGCATTTACACAAGCTGACCAATTAAAGTAAGCCTTGAGACTGTTAAAATGACAGGGTGAGTACTCTGGTGTTGAGTCTCTAGCAGAAGCAGTATGTGGGCGGGGCGCTGGCTACGCAAGAAACCTTCCCTCAACTTCCCTACCCAAAGTGAAATACCACTCCAGGGACATTAAAATGGCGCTAGCCAGGAATCGCACACATACTGGATTCCATCAAGTGACACTGCTTTCACATGGGGATCAAAGTCAAAATAAAGACTACAGGGCAAAAACAAGAGACAAAAAAAATAAATAAAAAACTGCGTACATTTCTCCAAACAATGTGTGGTTCAGGAAGTTCCACTAGGGACCACAAGGTTTTATTTTCAATAAGCACCCCCTAGCTCCACAGAGCCAAGTCATCCAGAGATACCCTAGGCATGACTGATGCTGTGACACTACCGTGTTCAATGTTATAAGCCGATTTGAAAACTCTGCCTTTGTATTTCCCCTGCATTTCAACACGAGTAGCGCGCTAAATATATGATGATACGACGAAGAATATTACATAATTTCAACATCGCAAACGGTTCATTTTAATGCTGGCGCTCAATTCCATTATCACACTACGGATTATGAAAAGCCCTGCACTTTGGTGGAAGAACCTTCCATGTTCACCGAATGAACTCCATCGCACACAAACACGGCATGAGGCGTGAACGTACCCCGACGCAAAACACCCATTCACAGGTCTACTCTGTCCTAGTAAAGACCCACCGGGGTTCTGTTCCATCCATAATTAATCTGGGAAGCTTACCACAATGTTAATTGCTTTTTATTCGATATTTCTAACGTCTTGAACGATTGTTTACCCTCAAGGTCAAATTACACTTCCCACATTCACACATCTCAGTGTCTAAAAATCGGTCAAATTAACCAATTCTTTCGTTTTCTTGTAATGTATTATATGAGAAATGATTCCATTAAACATTTGTAAGTATATATTTTTTAATTTATTTTATTATTCAGTTATAGGCTGGCAAACAAAATCTCTGAGGCCCCGAATGACTGAACTGAATGCAGAGACCTGTGAACTGAAACTAAACCATTTGTCAAGAATGAAAAGTTCAATGACAGGGCAAATTTCAATAAGGACTAGAGGAAGAAAGTAAGAACTTAACATGGTTTTCAATTACCTTAACTGCGCAAGAGAGCAGCTCGGATAGTCAGAAACTATCATACACAGTGGGTTAGAGTTCAGGAAGTACCGGATTGAAACACGTAGGTTAGCCTTCTCTCTCCCTCTCTTTGTCTGTGTGCACAGGTAGATGCAGTGGCGTGAGACGAAACTGTCGGCTTCTCACCCTACAGGAAGTTAATGAGCCACTGGGGGGGGGGTTGATCCAGGATCTCTATCCAAGTCACACTATTGCTCACCCTGCCAAAAAAGCCATGCTTTCACAACGACTGCTGTGCCACACTGCCAATTAAGAGAAAGACTGTATGGGCAGCAGAGAGTGATGCGGAGGTCAAAAAATAATTAACTCCGAACAAACTTGGCCACGACCAACCACTAGTATCACCGCGCTGTAGTAAGATGCATAACTATAAAGTCCAGTTTCTTAAAACATACCCACTGCTTGTTTTCTTGCTACGAAGTAGTCGGCACTGAATCACCAGTCCAGTTTAAAACATTGACTTCTAAATAGTCTGCAAATCTGTTGCATCAAACCTAAAAAAAATTTTTTTTATTGTGGCAACAAAGTCATCCTATCACAAGCATTTCTGGAAAGGAAGAATAGAACCTGAGAAACATCCGTTTCAAAACACCAAGCAACAAGTTCCACGATGGCATAACATTATTAGGCAACAAGAGCTATTCCCTGAGAATACGTTTTAGGAGCCAACTTTGTCCTTCCTTCATTGACACACTTCCTCCTCCACCACGCTGGTTTCCCAACAGCCATTGCGAATCCATGTCAAACTGTCACCGACAGTGTCACAAATAGCCAGATATAAGGCACGAGATCCTGTCTTTGGCCCACGAGACACCATTAACCATGGCAATGTTTCTTGCCATTTTAAATGTTAGATTATGCCAAGCACGTACCATGCAGTAACAGTACAGTAGGTGAACAATTACCTCCGGTGGCTCTCTTGCAAACTGGTTTAAAATGTTGTTAGCCCAACTAATTAGCGTTCAGATAGCTTAACGTCACTTCACATAAAACTTCTACAGATTTCCATGTTAATCGAACCTAGTGTTTAACAGTAACATTAACCGTGTAAAATATGACACGCTTTGGGGGAAATTATGTTGTTGTGTAACCAAGTTAACGTTTGAACAAATACACTTTAACGTTACTTAACTTACACGGGCCCGTGCATTCGCGTTCGCCGAGAGAAAACCCAAAAAAGCACCGTCGGATAAAATTGACCAGGCCTGAATTTTTAAAAAACCATATCACCAGATTATCACCTAGCAAACCAACGCGTGGCCACATAGCTAACGTCAACTCGCTTAGCAATAGCCAGCCATCAAACTAGCGGCATATCGTAATCCAATTAGATAATTTAGCAAGTTAAATTAGCTAACGTTAGCATAAATCAAGCGGGGGGAAATCTGGACATTTCCCCCATTAAACCCAAAAACGACGATAGCCAATTCGCAAGTTATCCAACAAACAGAAAGTGCGATGGGAACAGCTCGCTATCCACCCATTTCTGTTGCCAGCAGTGAGCTAGCGGGGAGTACCTTGCACGCTATACACGCTTAGCCACCTAAAATATGTAACGTTACACGCAACGATACCGGGGATCTCATTCACTCCCGACTCTGCTCTTGCTGCGTGTCAACTAGCTCTATTCCGACAGTCATACAAAATGAAGCCATAACGCCCCATTCGGACTTAGAAGATAACGTGAGTGATTCCGCCCCTTGCTCAGGAATGAGCTGCTGCCAACTGGCCACGATAGCCGGATAGCAAAGTAGCCACAGCTAACGTTAGTTCCCCCAAGTACTACGAGTCACATGAGCTCCGGCTAGCTCCAACTAGACAGTAAGCACATCGCTAGTCAGTGGTGAATGGGCCCTCACCGGAATGCTTTAATCGTTAATTTAACGCGTTAGCAACGCCAAAATGACACTGTTATCCCACAGCAATGTTAGGGATGGAGTAAATCCATGGAGCTATAGCGTGGTTAGCATGCAGGATGGGGACACTGGCTGGCCAGTCTCCCGTTACGCTTGCGCGGATCACTGTTCAGTAAAAGTAGCCAGTTACCCCCTCCAGGCCCCTCGCAGCCAAAGACATTACTGATTCAGCGCCACTCTGAAACAGAGAAAGGATACTCAAAGTCAACATCTTGGACTGGTAGTCAAAAGCCACGACCTCGCCTTGCAGACGCTGCCCCAAGCAGGTGAGGCAGGAGACATGGCTCCCGACGCTGAAATACTCCCCCGGTCCAGGAGCCGCCATCTTCTCCGCCAGGAACCCGGAGCGGCAGCCTTACGTAAGCATGCGCGGTCACGTCACTCGGACAAGAATGGGGCGTGTCCACGGGCTTCCGCTCCGATTTGAGGTCTTTCTGGATGTGATGAATGGATACCACACAGTTCTGTGGTGTATACTCAAGATTATTGCTACGTTTCATCTTACCACACACCAGCATTTTGGGATATTACAAGTACTTTGGCAGTTTTTTTAATTCAAGAAATCTGTAGCATAGATCTTTCTGATTCCACGGGGGAATTTTATTTATTTGGAACACAATTATAAATGGAGTTTGTGGTGTTATCAGAGGAGAAAAAATAATTTTAAAAAATGCCCCCCGCCCCCAATTTATTTGGATAAAAGTGAAATATATACTCCCAATGCACGTGAATATTGTGTCAAATTCTTTGAAATGCTTAGTTCTATCAACACTTAATTAATTTTTGCTATAGATGCAGTGACTTGCTGTGGCGCACGCGTCTCATGTGGCAGACACACCTGAATTTGACAAATCAGACTTTACATGTTTTTAAAAAAATAATAATTTCATAGATTTAATAGTTTCTTTAATAACAGTCATTGAGCCACTGAGTCACTCATTGACACAAAAACAAATGGAACACACTTGACCTTGAAACACATCTCTTTCAATGACACCTCTTTACATTTCCTATGTTTGTGTAACTAGAGAATTCAAAATCCCATCTAAAATAGTTGAGTAATCAGGATGCAAAATGAGCCCAATGTATCATGCAGGCGACAGTCACTGCAGGGAGAATTTCAGTGGAATAATTTAACATCTGCTCCACCACCCCAAAACCCTGGCGTGACGTGGGAGGGGACAAGTTCCACTGTCGGAGACACCAACAGCCTAAAAATGGGCTCCAAAAGGGCTCCGACAGACCAGCCCAAAATCACCTCATCTCAGGTAAATGGGACAACCCATGGCATTCACTGGATAATCAACAAACAAGTTGGCTAATTGAAATTTGTGATGACACAAGGTTTCCTAGACTGCTCTCATTATCAAGTAGAGCATATCAGCAGTGTAACAGCAGGTTTGAGTCCGTTTAACCGAGTAGGATGTGTGTGTGTGTGTAAATCAACTCTTACAGAGTACATATGGTACCTATTGGACTCATGTGTACTCTGCTAGAGTTGAATTAACACTGGGCACTTTACTGTGAATATCTCGACACGTATGTCCGAGCTTTCTGGAGTAAAGTAACAGGATAGTTACAGCAGACATTAATTATTTTTTCCTGTTGGTTGTCATTTTGAATTTAACAGCACAGTGGTCGTTATTCCACATTATTGAACAGCTCTCAAATGTTTCACGCAAATCATCTTAAGATGTGACAAATCTCATCCGTACATGTATGTAATCTCATTCGTACATGTATGTAGCACCAGGTTACAATCCTGACATACAGTACTTGTTGTTCCCACTATAAATGATCAAATGCACAAGCATTCCACTGATACCCAGTCTCTACGGGTAATGCAATTATTTTTGATGTGACTGCAATAAGATTTAGCTCTCACACACAAAAACTCCTGTACACCGTTTACATATTCCATACACAATATAGAAGGATGATGCTATATATAGAAACTAATTGAATTCAACTTTATAGCCCTGTAGATCCCTGAAGCTGTCAACAAGTCGACTCACACCAAATAAGCCTGAAAGAGCAATATGATATTGTTTATCTCCGTATTGGTAGCAGTGATTCACTTTATTGAGTTTCAGACAAATGAAACTACAGGGCCACTTAAAAAAAAAAATTAAGTCACAACATTACAATGAGAAGAATAAAAAAAAAAGGGTTTTAAAATATACACACACCCTGAAATAAAATACGATAACAAGACATTCCCTTTAAGATCCTGGCTGCAATTGCACCACCGCACCACCAAGGGGCACTGTGCACAATGCAATCGTAAAAACAACAGAACAGGGAGAAATAAAAAGAACAGTGATCATCAATAATATTCACAGTAATAGATTGCTAAAATAGTGTGTATTGCACATGTGTACATATATATGCATTTATATACACGTGTCTAGTAGCGTACACATTTGTAGCGACAGAAAAGCATTCAAAAGAACACAAGACTTTTGAGGAATGTGCTTTGATAATTTCAAACATCTGCATTTTAATATGACCAAAATATTCAAAATATATGGTGTAAAATGGTCACATATTCATAATCCAGCCACAGAGTATGGATATTCAAACACCAAAGCGGTGGTAGGACAATGTATGAAACAACCTTTCTTTCCAAAGTCAAAAATATACAATGCTTTTTTCTTCAATTTTAACCATCATCGATCACTAATACCAGTATACACAATATATGAAATATGAATAAATATACATATTTACTGAATAGTAAAATAGGGTGGGCACAACAGTAAAGCTATTTTCAATGGTGAACAGTTGATATGATACACATACATGGCCATCGTTCAGTATCTGGTAAAAACGGCAATGCCCATCTATTTTTGTTGTGTAGTAATTTTCATGTAATTTGACAGTGTCAAAATGTGTGTGCCAAGGGGGGAAAAATGTAAAAAATCTAACAGTTGTTTCTGTCTTGGTTTGAAATCGTTTTTTCCTCCCGGGAAATACATTTTCAGACCACTGGTTTTAAACTAAAATTGTAAAATGAAGATTAGAATAAAGCCAATTAAACACAACACAATATAAACAATGACATTCAAAGAAAAATGCGTATGTAATAAACCTGCACATGAATGGTCACTTTTATATGTCAAAACAGCTCCAATAATATTCAATAAAAAATCCAGACCCAGTAGAAATTATTTCACATAAAAATATGGGGGAAACAGAAAGACTTATTCAAATTGATTACATTTGTCCTAAATGGAAAGTTTCTTTTGGGTTCTCTAAAATGGCCTCAGTTTTTCAAAATGACATCAGGCACATATGCTGCACCTCTCGTGAAGGAAACATTCAATACATTTGTGGGAACCAATAACCGGATATTCCGTGTTCAAAGACTCAAATTCTAAATCAGCACATGGAAACAGTGAAATTTGTGAAATTTCTAAGGCCCTTTGAAATCTGGACAATTTAATGTATTTTCAGGGAGCTTTGTGGCTGAAAACTGTAGTGTAGAGGAGCAGTCAGTGGTAGGTGGGTGGGCTCGGTATACACAATTTAAATTTAAATTCCATGGTACACGTGTCCAATACTCCTACGCAGTTATTTGAGTCATTTTCAATTGTAAATATGTTTGCAAAAAAGCAAGGAGAGATTCTTTATGATGCCAAAAAGCTCATTGTTCTTCTATACAAAGCTGAACATGACATCACATACCTGAAAACACAGAAATGTTTGAGGAACCAAAGGTGTAAATAGCATTACATGATGGGCATTTAACGGATGCTTTTATCCAGAATGACTGACACAACAATGTTTTACACAGTATCCGTTTCTACAGCTGGATACGTACTGAAGCAATGCAGGTTGAGTAACTTGCTCAGGGATACACTGACAGTGTCCCAGCTGGAATCGAACCCACAACCTTTGGGTTACAAGCCCAGTTCCCTAACCATTATACTACACTTCCGCCCAAGTTTACAGCTCACGTTTTGAAGGGGACACAGGAAACAGCGTGACATTTCTTGTTGTCGTCGTCAAGCTATACGTTTTAAGATTGTACATGAATAATGCTGAAATGAGAAGCCATGACAAAAACTACACTGTGAAATAAAACAATCACGTCCCATGGATTTAAAAAAACTAATCAAATGATTAAATTGCGGTTATGTGGTCTACCATTTTGTCATAGGGTGGCGTAGTGTACATGGTCTGTGTAATGTCGTAGTGAGCAGTATTTCTGTGTAAAAATGTACATCATCGACAGGACTACCAAGTTCACTTTGCTGAGAATGACATAAAAATCATGTTAGCTCTTGAAAAAGGGCATCCTGCCTTCTTATACAAACACAACTGTCAATTAAAAGATAAAATACATTTGTGTATATGCTCTCTTATATTTAAATAATACTTTTACATGAAAAGCCTACACCATAGAGTTAATACTGTCTCTAACAAAAATATGTTGTACCCCCTTAAAAAATAAAAAATAAAAAACCAAGGGTAGCCTTCTCCCACCCAAAAAATGTCAGACAGTGTCATTTGTGAATGAGAAATGTGAACAGATTATTTACAAGTGAATTATGACATCTGAAAAGAGTTGGTCACCATGTCACAAAAGTTGCTTGCAGTTACACAATCTATCCACCAGCTGTATGAATTCTCCCAGGATGACCTCTGACCTGATGTTGCGTTACTTTTTCTGACCACTCCCCCAATGGTGACAGTTAAAGAGAAGGATGGAGAGAGGGGGAAAAAAAGATGGATGACAGAGGAAAGGAAAGAAACACCACAATATTCTCGCAGTTGCCAAAAATGGTGAATTATTTTTGAGGAAATTAAGGCATGTTTCCATGAAGGTGAAAATGAGGCGTGTGGGTGGACTCGCTTATCGTTTCCAAATCTTTTAAAATTTGTATTTTTTCCAGAAAAGGCACCAAGTTCTTCCTGCGTCACGTCCGCTCCAGTCTCTCTACACACTGCTCGTGTTCTACAAGGGAGAGAAAACGCAGAGGGAAATCGACCCCCGTCCTCCATTTAGAAATTCCCACAGCCGTCCTGAGCTGCACGGGTGGGGCTGCCTTTACAATGGTGGCGATGGGGGCGTCAAAGAGCATGATGGGAAAATGAGTCCCCTGAAAATACTGACCCAATCGGACAACCAGGATAGAGCTGGGTCTTCCAAAAAAATATATCTAATTCGAGCGACAGGGCTCTAGGCCTTTGGAAAAGGCCACTCCTGTAGATCTGAAAAGTCGCCCTATTCCCAGCTTCCCCTCAATCTGTTTCCATACTCAACCACAGTAGCTGTGAGACAGACTGAACAAATAAACAGTATATATCTATATACAGTAGACCCACCGCCATTTGTGGACTTGCAATTGAAGGTCTTTGAGTAGTGCTGGGCTTTACTCCCCACATCACACCCGTTAGTATGCAGTTATACACATGAAACTCTTGTTTATCATATCAATACTTAAAATACAAATATGAATAAGTGTTTTTATTGCATTATTGTTTTAGTTATGTTTTAAATGTGTGTGTATTTGGGACACAGAACCCTTTTGCACAAAAGCATTTGCTGTTGATACAGGACTGTGTAGTAAATGTGGACTTTCCCATACCTGGTTCAGGCTCACCTGTATGTGCAACAACACGCGAAACCACATATATAAGCCGATACATGTACATATGTTCTTTACATGTATGTTTGTGTGCTTCTCTCCAGATTCCTGAACAGACAACAAACAGTTAGACCAACAAACACAGGAACGGACAGAACTGGAAATCGGATGCACTCACAGGGGAAGGAAAGTCATTCATTTAAAAACGAATGAAAAGCGAGTTTTAGTTTCTCCCTCCGGAGATACTGTGTGTGGGAGCTGAAGTGTCCTTGTCTGCGGTCGTTCGACTTCAAACGCACAAGAAAAAGAACAACAGTGTCCAAGGAAAGACCTTTCCACTTTAAAAGCACAGCCACTGCGGTCGTTGCCACTCTGGCAACTCGGACCGTCGGCCTCTTTCCCGCTGCCGAAAAAAACCAAACGGCAACGAAGGTCCTGCCTATTTGCGCACGTCTGCCCCTCCGTCGGCTCCGCCCGCCTCGTCAGTCTCCCCGTCTCCTCGTCTCCCCGTCTCCCTCCCCTCGGGTCAGGGGGAGGGGGGATGGTGGGCGGGTCTAGCACGTGTCCGTCAAAGCGGAGAGAAACAGGCGGGGTTTCAGTGAGGGAGACAGTGGGGGTTTGTGGGAGTTGATGGGGAGGCTAGTCAAGGGTGTGGAAGCACCTCCCTCTACAGCACTGGCTCTTCCTCCATTGGCTCCTCAGCAGGCCTGCAAACACAAAATTGTCCAATCACATTCAGCCCCAGCAGAAGACCCTGCCTACCAGTATGATTATGAGTACAACTCAGGAGAGTTTGTATCTGCTGAGTTTCTATGCTACTCTGCACTTTATCAGCTAAAGCCATTGATTATACAGCTGATCGCTTGGTTTGTCGGGTCTGATTTGACTGCTGTATTGGTGAAAAAGGGCAGGGTCGAGTCGCCCTGGTTTTGTACGAGCCATTTATTCCATTAGCATCATAAAACACACATAAGTTTCAACTATGAGAAAATTATGCCAAGAGGAAGTGACCGGTCTGAGTTCATTCTCAAATGATCATTGGCCTGCATTCAATCAACATTTGTTCTTAACGTTTGCTTACAAGTAAATACACACATTTAAACTTCATCTCCACAAGCTCCATTTTGTGAATTAGTTTTAGTGATTTCTTTCTGAACTCCCCAAAACTGGATTTGCGAAAAAAAAAAGAAGGATTGGGATAAATTGCAAGTGAAAATGATGGTACATGTAGATTGGAGTCACGTGGGTGTACGGGCGACATCGCACCTTCTGGGCTCCATGGCGACGCCCTGCTCGTTGTCCACGGTCAGGGAAGCCATGGCGGTGACGGTTTCGGCCTCCTCCTTGTCCCGGTGCTGAGCCTCCGTCAGGGACTGCCCCACCGTGGGGGCCAACTGCTCCAGGCAGCCCCAGTGCTTACCTGCAAAACACCAGCACCCGTCCCGCGTGAGAATTACTCCATTTTAACATTACAAACATTTCAGCAGGAGGCTCATAGACAAGACAAAAAAATACAATCTAGAACTATCCAAAAAATAGACAAAATGAATACCCCCCCTAAAAATACCCATAATCTATACTCTTAGGGCCTGATTTACTATGAGCTTTAGCATGTGCAAAACCTTTTAGCACACGCAAAACCAATAACATGACCAAAGATTGTCATGGTATTCGTTTTGCACCAATCACTGGTTCATTGGTTGTCTGCTAAAGGTCTTAGTAAGTCACTGTAAGTGCATTGTATGCTGCTAATTTGAAATGAGTAAGCCTTTACTGCAAATACAGTGTTGAATACCATAAAGCAGCAGATTCATAAAGTATTTTGGTGTGAGACTGCTGATCTAGGACCAGGTTTCACCTGTCCACATTATAAACTCATCCATTATGAGCTAAAAGGGCAAAACTGATCCCAAATCAGTCCACCTACTCTGAGAAGCGTGATGAATATATTCCCTGGGCAAATAAACTCACTCTGTATCTCGATGACCCTCTCCAGGGAAGCAGCCGCTTTCGGACAAGGCCTCTGCTTCAGGATGGCCTCTGATAGGGGGTCCAGCTGTAGAGCGGAGGGAGGGACACCATTACGTACTGCACAGGGGGGAGTTTAGGCCCCCTAACAGGGGCCCTCAAAAAATATTATAACATAAGATTAATAACTTTCTATTTGTCGGTTATTGAAATTGACGTTAATGGAATATTTTATATACAATGTACTAACAAAACAAACAGTTTATTTTTCTTGGGGTGGCCTGTGTGTGGTGGGGCCCAATGTAAGGGTCCCCCTGGTGGGACTCCTGCTTTAAGGGACTGTATATATAGGTGTCCTTCGAGAGAACAGAAAGCCCTCAGATGTAAGCAAAGACAAAATGGAAATTGGCTCCTAATGTGAGCCAAGTGCCGAGCTTTCAGGGTAAACATGCTTTGACCAATCAGAGCGGAGCTACGTATGCTTTGACCAATCAGAGCGGGGCTCTGTAGCGGGACGATTCAGGAAGCACACCTCTTCTCCGAGGAGGGCGGAGACACAGGACTCCGAGGCGTCACAGATGGCGGTAAGGTCATGACCTCCTTCTAACGCCAAGACCACGCGACCGCCCGCTAACGTCATCAGCTGCTGGGTCAGGCGACCAAAACCTGAGGTGGCAAAATGGGTTGATTTAACATTTACACTTTGATTTTGTTAAATTATTACATGATTTCATTATATGATTTCATTACATGACTTTAAAAACATTCACATGAAGCAGTAGAATGTAATAAGGGCGAGAAAGCAATTAATTATGCTGACAGCGAAAGATACACTAAGCATTTTCCCTTCAGTTTAATCAGTTCATAGTTTGGGAAGAGACTTGAATTCAAGATTTTGTTTGTTTTAAGAAAGATAACACCAGTTAGACAATCCAATTCTTGTAAATTATGTTCTACTTTAATTATCTACAATTATACTGTCTTTGTACAATCATCTGCAAATTTTTTTTGCTGTGATTTAATTTTAGTGGTTTAGTCGTAATCAAGCATATTTCTAAACTCTTAAAATTGCAATAAAATACAGAGTGTGTAGAGATGACGCATATGGTGTTGATGCAGATAATACTTCCACATTCACACTCATTGGGGCCATTCACTGGGCTGTAGTTCCACAGTGTGCCAGTAGAGAGAAGCAGTGTTAAAAGGATAAATGTGAACGCAATGCTTACTGGAGCCTATGATTGAAAAAATGACTTGGTTCCAAACTGTGGTAATGAATATGAGACAATTGAGAATTAAAATATTGGTTCAAATGCGAGTCATGTGTACAACTCTAGAATATGCACTCTTACAGACACCTATTATTCAGAGTGATAATGAATGGTGTGTGTGCATTCTGGTAACCAATTACACATGTAATTACATTGTGACTACTATGAGACAAATGTGACGAATGTGTAACTATGATGCATCAACATTTGTATTTATTTATTTATTTATTATTATTTAATAATTATTATATATATTATTATTATTATATATTATTTATTTTCCCCCCCCCCCCAAAGTCAGCCATGTGGAAGATAGATTGGGTGGAAGTGACTTAGAGCGGGTGAAAGTGACTTAGAGCGGGTGAAAGTGGCGGGTGGAAGTGACTTAGAGCGGGTGGAAGTGACTTAGAGCGGGTGGTGACTTAGAGCGGGTGGAAGTGACTTAGAGCGGGTGAAAGTGACTTAGAGCGGGTGAAAGTGGCGGGTGGAAGTGACTTTGACTTAGAGCGGGTGAAAGTGACTTTGACTTAGAGCGGGTGGAAGTGACTTAGAGCGGATGAAAGTGACTTAGAGACAGTGTAGCTGACTTACACTTGGCCGTGACAGAATATCCACCCAGAGGGGACTGGTGACCCTCCACAGCGTCAAACCCGGCCGAGACCAGCACGACGTCCGGAGAGAACTCGTTTGCGATGGGCATCACCACAGTCCTGTGAGCAGATGCAGACAAACAGTTAGATTTGAACCTCCCGGACATCTATAATTCACCAAAGGCACAGGACAGGCTACAGCTAAGGCTCAACACCCTGAGTCCTACATGCTCTGCTCTTTCCTTCTGCAGAATTAGGATGTATTCCACTGGAAAAAAACCAAGCTGATTACTGAACCCAACAATCCCAAGCACAGTCACTGTGTCTGTAATAAATGTAATAAAAAGTACTATTTTTTATTTTTTCCTCTTCACAATCACAGTCCCAGAGCATCAAACCTGGTCAAAGGTCATAGGTCATATTTAGTTTTTGCGATCCCTGAACTCGGCAATATGTGTTG
The DNA here is from genome assembly GCA_022702515.1 of Ilyophis sp. 1 JC-2022. Taxonomy (NCBI): domain Eukaryota; kingdom Metazoa; phylum Chordata; class Actinopteri; order Anguilliformes; family Synaphobranchidae; genus Ilyophis; species Ilyophis sp. 1 JC-2022. The sequence goes on from CM040394.1 coordinate 108,818,089, forward strand.
TGAACTAAAAAAAACAAAACAAACATTAGCATTTAATTGTTGCCTTAAAGTTAAAGAAACATGCAGACTGAATTCATGCCCAAGATGTGTTGTAATTAGAGTGGCCTGAGGGTAAGACCCCAGGTCCTCCACTGCTACCGTTATCTCTCACTGCCACAAGGGGGTGCTGTGTTAGGAGACACACGACTAAGTGCAGGTACCTGAAGGCGGTAAGATACTCCACGTCTCCCATTGGCGGCTCCACGCCGCCCGTCCACGCAATGTTAACGTTGAAACCCTCTCCTGGACCCGCCCCAACCTGCGCACACAGAGAAATCCGTTCACTGTGAACATTACATAACAGTTAATACATTTCCATTAATAATAAACACTTAATATTTATTCTTCAGTGGTCTTCAGTACTTTCCCTGACTCTGTCCGACCCAATACCAGCTAATTTCTCGACACTACATACAGACTTTCCGCTTGGTACAGAGAGCCTGGGGTATATCCAGAGGGTGTGCTTGTGGATTGATTTATTTTATGTATTACATTTTTTAATCTACCCGTTTAGAAGGACAGGAAACCACTTCCCTTCTGGAGATACAGAAATATTTCATAGTTTCACTCCTGTTCAGCGAGTGTGACCACAAGGGGTCAGTGTGGAGCCACTGTGTAACCTATTTAGCTCTGAAAATTTTAAACGGACAAAGACAGACAGACAGACAGACAGTTGCTAAACCAGTAAAGACAGAGTCCAGGGACAGAGCAGACCCAATGGTGGGCGGACAGACGGACCTACGGACGGACAGCGCGCCTACCTCTTCCGGCGCCCCACTGCCGGGGAAAAAGTTTCCGTCGTCATAGCGATGCAGGGAGATGTACAGCACGTTGGGGTCGTTGTAGAAGGCCTGCTGGGAGCCATTACCGTGGTGAATGTCCTGAACAGGGAGATAGAAGCAGGAGTTAGCGGAGGCTCTGAGAGGCATGTTGGGGTTCGCAGCGGGACCCCTGATAAAGGGAGGACGGGGAAGATGGCCGCCGGGACGACTCACCCAATCCACGATCAGGATCTTCGCCACGCTTAGTTTCTGCCGTAGCAGCTTGGCTGTGATGGCCACAGAGTTGAAGAAGCAGAAGCCCCTGAGGACACAAACACGACGGTAAATACACAAACACCGGCGATAAATACACAAACACCGGCGATAAATACACAAACACCGGCGATAAATACACAAACACCGGCGATAAATACACAAACACCGACGATAAATACACAAACACCGACGATAAATACACAAACACCGGCTGTAAATACACAAACACTGGTGGTAAATACACAAACACCGGCGATAAATACACAAACACCGACGATAAATACACAAACACCGGCGATAAATACACAAACACCGGCTGTAAATACACAAACACCGGCTGTAAATACACAAACACTGGTGGTAAATACACAAACACCGGCGATAAATACACAAACACCGGCTGTAAATACACAAACACTGGTGGTAAATACACAAACACTGGTGGTAAATACACAAACACTGGTGGTAAATACACAAACACCGACGATAAATACACAAACACCGACGATAAATACACAAACACTGGCTGTAAATACACAAACACTGGTGGTAAATACACAAACACTGGTGGTAAATACACAAACACTGGTGGTAAATACACAAACACTGGTGGTAAATACACAAACACCGACGATAAATACACAAACACCGACGATAAATACACAAACACCGACGGTAAGCACACTAACACTGGCGGTAAGCACATAAACACCAACTAAGTTGCCACCAGTCTTGCCCCCCAAAAGACGCCCTGGATTTCCCCAGGGGTACATACATGGCAGTGGACTCCTCTGCGTGATGCCCCGGAGGTCGCACCACCGCAAAACCGTTCTGTGCGGGAAGAGAGGAGAAAGAAGGTTTCAGCACGGCGCACTGTGTGGCGGGATTATCAGACTGATTCCATGGCGGTAACTGCACATAAAAGCTCACTAATGCGCACTGCATTCACCAGACCCGCTCTCTTAACTCACTCCTCAAAATGAGTGGCCTTTAGGAAGCGGACGTTCTCCGAATATTAATGTTTAAGGAAGAGTTTTAGAAACGTTCTCAGAATCTAACGTTTAGGAAGCATTTTAGAAACGTTATCAGAATCTAACGTGTCCCCAAAACCCACTCCGCTTCCATTGAGCACATGGCACCGTTTCTTCACCTTCTCTGGAGAGTGGACAGCGCTATGGAAACCAGACGAGGGGGGGGGGGGGGCTCTCTCACCTTGAGCTCTCCAGCCGCCACCTTGAAGGCCAGCTCGATGACGCAGCCCACGGCCATCCGCACGGCGCCAGAGGAGTGCATCTCGTTCCACACCGTATCACTGTCCACCTGTAGGGGGCGACGGCGGACACCTTTAGGCGCAGCCCTTTGAAGCCAAATCCAAGTTTCTGTGCGACTATAAATGTCTTTAAAATAACGTTAAACATTACTTAATTTCTACCTATTCTACCTTTTTAGTCCTATAGTTAAAAATAGAGCAACATCATGCTTGAAAATGTACTAAAAACATTGCCATAATAATAATAATATTAGTCATTGCTAGTAGTGTGAATGCTAATAATGCCAGCACTAATAATAATAATGCTATAAACTGTGAGATTTTGCTATGGTCACATGACAAAGTCACTACTAAATCCAGTCTAGGCTTTTTTGGAGACTTTTCCCAGGTGACCATGCCCAAGGGGGCGGAGCTTGCTCGGGCGGGGGGGCGGGGCCAGCTACTGATCGCTAAGAGCATGCTAACTGCAGAATCACTCACCCC